>JAYKAV010001123.1:192006-329134 GCA_035582835.1 Phoebastria nigripes
ACTGAGAGGATCAGAGCTCTTTTCAATTTAAAAAAAAAAAAAAAAAGTTTTGATATTATTTTGGCTTCCATCTAAACCGATTTAATTTCCTGTCGTCAGTGACTCTGACATTTGATCTCTGATCTGATCCTCCATCTGTGTGTTAACGGGAAACCACAGCTCGCCTAGTGCGAGTGCTGACATTTACAGATGAGAATTTGTTGTGTCTAGTTCCGGATCAAACAGCCTAGGAAAGATCCTTAGATAGCGATGCTGATAAGTCTTCGAGTGCTGCCTTTGAAAATGGTAATACTGCACAGCTGCTGGAGGAAAGAGTTCTGCAAACTGCCCTGAGCCTAATCCTTTTTGCGCCAATAATTACCTTGTTATGTTTTTACAGAGAAAAATCCAATATGTGGTGCCAATGAGCTACAAGAAGATCAACTTGCTTCCCTAGCAAATTAGTTGTGTGTGCTGTTTTGAACGATTTAAGTCAAAACTACTTGTTTTTTCATGTGCAAGTCTCCATAGGTATCTTGCTTTATTCCTTAACGGGCTTCAAACAATCGACTGGGAGACCTCAGAAGCTTGTTCTTGCTTCACAGATTCCTGCCACTGTTGCTATAATGTGGCAAGCGGATTGTAGAATAAATCATTATTGAGCAGATAAAATGGGGATGTGGCTTGTGGAGAGCAGGGGCAAGGGGGCAGGAGGGCATTTGGTGGTGACACGGTGGCAGCGTGGCCTTTTCCACCGAGGAAGCCAACCTGAGTCTCTTCCCTGGTGCTGRTGACCAGAAGTCATTTCCATTGCGTGACTTTAGCCATAACCTAGAGGCTATGAAAAAGTCAGTGGTGGGATTAGCTGGTGCTGCCCCGGTCAGATGGTTATTGCTGCTCAAGGAAACAGCTGGATTTTTCTCTGCRTGTTCTGAGGTTTGTGGTCCACTCCTCCGGCATAAGTAAACCYGGTGCTTGTACTTCTGCAGACTCCTGGCAGGGGAAGTCTAGTTCTTGGTATTTAATAAATGAAAGGATCATATTCCCTTCCCAGCACCAGCTTGCCTAAACCTGTTATGAACAAGTCATTCTTTTGAAAACATACAGGGGAAAAAATGACAGCTAATGTGCTTGAATCAAAAATATAGTGAGACCAAAAATGAATGTTTTAATCCATTTTTTATGCTGCGAGCCAATTTATAACACACTTGATGTCTCTGAACACTTTGATAAAGAGCCTGTGTTTGATTCCTAAAACACGCTACAGAATTTTACTACTCCATCATACAGGCACCCACTCCATAAATTGGTGTAGAATATGCAAGTGCACTATTTACATTTGAGATGTAGTCACAGACGTGGCGTAGTTATAATAGTAAATATAAAGTGACAGAGCTAAAAAGAATATTCTGACAATATGAAACTGGGGAAAAAAGAAATATATATTATTGTTCTCAGATGTTACTTTTGCCTTACATCAAGATAACCTGTTTCCCGTTTCTCTTATAAATATAAGTTAATGAAAAACAAGGCCGCTTACTGTTTAAGCTGGGAAATTAACTATGATATTTTGAATAAACTAAGCTCTCTCTATGCAAGCCTGTTCATTGACAGATAATTAAGTTTACAATTTTCATGTTTAAATCCTAGATAGTAAGCTGTTTGTGATGGAAAAGCATGGTGGACTATTAAGATGTTGGGATTTTTTATCGTGCTGTGTAGCTAGGTGTGCAAGTTCAACTGCGATGACCGTTCAGTTTTCCAACAGAGTCATTGACTGTGTCTTACTCTGTTTCCAAGGAAGAACATGCAGTCTGCTTATCTTTTAAATAACAGATAAATCGTCCAAGAATTTCTGAGCCAGAGAAGAGCCTTACAGGAGCTTCTGTTGTTATCCTTGTCTCAAAGATAAGTGGCGCGGTGGCTTCATGGCAAGGCAGCGGCTGGGACGTCTTTCTAACTCCTGCGCGCTGTCATCTTTCTGTTGTCCTGTCTTTCCAAAATATACGGCCTCGTAACTATAAAGATGTCTTTCCAGAGGCGGAGTGGCCAGGGTCTGTGGAGAGAAGCRCAGGTGGAAGGGGCAGAGTTACCACGATGACTTTAAGGGAAGCAGCGGATGCACAAAATTTGTTGTTACTGGGATCAAGGGACCGAGACAGGTACTGGTTGTAAAGCCTGGGAAAGCAAACTGGGGATCTGTCCCTGCTGTCAAAACCCCTTCTCCTCCTTGGGACGAGGATTACATTGCCATTTTTTCATGCCCTCATTTGGCTACAGCCCTCTAACTGGGACCTTGCTGGTGTGCCTCTCTGGGAACTGGCCAGTGAAACTCCAGAGGGAAGACACTGGTGCCCCCCAAGTGCGCTTGACGGGTGGGAGCAGCACCTGTGCTCCTCTGAGGTGGAGCCTATTCTTAGTGCCTATCCTTTTCTTTCTTTCTTCTTTTTCCCCATCTCTTCTTCTTTTCCTGTGGTTTCTATTGTGTTGCTTCTTGCAGGGAGACATCCCCACGGTCTCTTTGGCAATTAGGCTTTCAAACCATGAAAGCAGCTAATTCAAATTCTTCCTCTCCATGAGTTCAAAGGGCATGTGTGTGTTTGTGTCTGTGTGAAGGGATCTTGCCGTTCTTTCTCTTTCAGGCTTCTAAAACTTCTCCAAAGAATGAAAGCCATTGTCAGTTTTTACACAGGTGATTTTTTTTTCCTAGTCAATTAATATTGTAATAAAGAACAGATGGAAGTGTTACTTTGGAGGAAAAGTAGTGTATATGAGCCCTTCTACTTGCTGTGGGGATGGATGGGTTTCCTGTGCTACTCAAAATTTTCKAGGATGGTGTCAAGGTGAGCAGGACGCAGAGAGTAATATATGGAGAGGTAAGTTTTGAGACTAGAGATAATGAAATCAAGAGGGCAGTACTGTAGACAGGAATGTCCCTGTCCCCAGTGTCCTCTCCATCAGCCAGTTGTACTTTCTGGAATATTAAAATGAAAATCCCACAACAAACCACGTTTATTTCTTTGGCATTTTGATTTGAACAAAGTGTATCAGGGCACCTTTGCCATTGACTTTTCCCCTTAGCGCCTCCAGATTTCTAAACCTTTTCCCCCCATGTCGTTCCATTACGACTGGAGTCCCCTAAGCCATTCTGCTCCAGCCACTGGCTAGAATTAAAGTTTTTAAAGACTTTATCCACTGATGTCCTTTCTCAGGCTGTACTTGGTGAATTTCACACACCTTGGCACGAAGCCAATAAAATAATATGAAATAACAGATAAACGTTAGAGGAGAAGGGAGGAGCTTGGTCAAAAACTGATTAATTTTATCTGTAGAACACTGGCTGGCTGCTTGGTAGATAGAGGATAGAGAAGGATAGAGAACTATCTAAATTTAGGTCCTAAAATCTTGCTGTCATGAAATGCTGGGGAATTGCAGTTCAGGTGCTTCATGCTGTCCCCTTCACCTGTATTCCAGGTGACCATCAGGCTTTATCTCCTGTAGAGAGCTGCAGTCTGCGCTGGGCGCTTCCTTATGCTGGAGGGAGCACGTGCTCTGCGGCAGTTGGGTGGTCTAGTTTCTTTTGGGAAACGGAGCCCGACTGCGGAGTTGTGCCCATGACAGTAAACGGAAAGTTGAAATATATGGTCTGAAGTGCCTATGGTGTAATGCGAATATGTTCTTTTTCCGTTTTTTTTCATCTTTTGCCCCCTTAACTCCCCCTCCCCCCCTTTTTTCCATCTAAAGCCCAATTTTCCCATTGGGGAAGCGTTTTATTTTAATGAAAAATGTCAACCATCACATTCAATCATCACTTTCATACCAGGGCAGTCTGTGTCTCAGGATCCTAACTGCAGAGTGTACTTTCAGTGAAATGTCCAGGGGGGTGATGGGGACCGGTTTGTCCCTGGGATTGGATGTCTTTCAGAACCACCTGTCACATAATCCAGTTGCCAGCCCCAGGCCAGAGAACATAATGAACATTTTAAAGGCTGTAAGCACAGCGCTAGTCAGGCTTTTAGGGACCAAAAGCCAGGAAAAATAAAATGTATAGAGTAAAAAAGCCACAAGCTTCAAAGTAGTTCTTGTCGTGGATGTTTTTACTAGAAATACTATTGCAAGCATATGATATGACCCTAAATGCATCTAAAGAATGCAATTCTGTTATGAAATAGAAAAGAGTTTAGATGGTTTGGACCACATTAAGTTATTATACTGTCATAGTAATATAAAGAAGTCTTAGTGGAATCAGATCTATGTATTTTGTCAGGTTATTCTACAGACACACCAACTAAAATTATGCAAAAAATGAATCAACCTCAATTTACAGCCTCCTCCTACCATCCAACTTTTCTGTGTGTTCCTCCCCCTGCATATTTCAGTACTTTGGCATTCTGACTCCTTGCCCCCCCAGTTTTCCTCCGTTTTGTGCCCCCCTCGTGCTGCTGGCCCAGGTGGTCAAAGAGCTGCCTTTCCACTGCGCCTGCTCCTTCCCCTCTTCGTGCTCAGAGCTGCTGGGGTGTCACTGGGAAGGTATCTTCTAGAGAAGTCATATTTGCAATGCAAAAAAGCTGTGAAAAAAATCTGGAAACACCGTCTGGCTGCTGTGTATAAGAATCTAAAATGTTTCTCAGTGGTATGCGAGAAGAATTCCTTTGTCCTTCCTCCAATGTAAAAAAAAAAATCGAAGATAGCGTTTTGACTGACCCAGTATGTTCGGGATGCAGAAGTACATCCGAATCACACTAATGAGCTGATTTTCCATCCCCATTTTACCTTTTAGAATCATAGAATCATTAAGGTTGGAAAAGACCTCTAAGATCATCAAGTCCAACCATCAACCCAACACCTCCATGCCCACTAAACCATGTCCCTAAGCGCCTCATCTACACGTCTTTTAAATACTTCCAGGGATGGTGACTCCACCACTTCCCTGGGCAGCCTGTTCCAATGTTTAACCACTCTTTCAGTAAAGAAATTTTTCCTAATRTCCMATCTAAACCTCCCCTGGYGCAACTTGAGGCCRTTTCCTCTYGTCCTATCRCTTGTTACTTGGGAGAAGAGACCAACACCCACCTCGCTGCAACCTCCTTTCAGGTAGTTGTAGAGCATGATAAGGTCTCCCCTGAGCCGCCTCTTCTCCAGGCTAAACAGTTCCAGTTCCCTCAGCCGCTCCTCATAAGACTCGTTCTCCAGACCCTTCACCAGCCTCGTTGCCCTCCTCTGGACACGCTCCAGCAACTCAATGTCCTTCTTGTAGTGAGTGGCCCAAATCTGAACACAGTATTTGAGGTGCGGCCTCACCAGTGCCGAGTACAGGGGCACGATCACCTCCYKACTCCTGCTGGCCACACTATTTCTGATACAGGCCAGGATGCTGTTGGCCTTCTTGGCCACCTGGGCACACTGCTGGCTCATATTCAGCCGGCTGTTGACCAATACCCCCAGGTCCTTTTCCTCCAGGCAGTTTTCCAGCCACTCTTCCCCAAGCCTGTAGCATTGCATGGGGTTCTTGTGGCCGAAGTGCAGGACCCGGCACTTGGCCTTGTTGAACCTCATACAGTTGGCCTTGGCCCATCGATCCAGCCTGTCCAGATCCCTCTGCAGAGCCTTCCTACCCTTGAGCAGATCGACACTCCCGCCCAACTTGGTGTCATCTGCAAACTTACTGAGGGAGCACTCAATCCCCTCATCCAGATCATTGATAAAGATATTGAACAAGACTGGCCCCAGAACTGAGCCCTGGGGAACACCGCTTATAACCAGCCGCCAACTGGATTTCACTCCATTCACCACAACTCCCTGGGACCGGCTGTCCAGCCAGTTTTTTACCCAGCGAAGAGTACACCTGTCTAGGCCATGAGCCGCCAGCTTCTCTAGGAGGATGCTGTGGGAGACAGTGTCAAAGGCTTTACTGAAGTCCAGGTAGACCACATCCACAGCCTCTCCCTCATCCACTAGGCGGGTCACCTGGTCGTAGAAGGAGATCAGGTTGGTCAWGCAGGACCTGCCTTTCATGAACCCGTGCTGGCTGGGCCTGATCCCCTGGTTGTCCCGCACGTGGCTTGCGAGCGCCCCCAAGATGACCCACTCCATAATCTTCCCCGGCACCGCGGTCAGGCTGACAGGCCTGTAGTTCCCCGGGTCCTCCTTCCGGCCCTTCTTGTAGATGGGTGTCACATTGGCAAGCCTCCAGTCGTCTGGGACCTCCYCYGTTAACCAGGACCACTGATAAATGATGGAGAGTGGCTTGGCAAGCTCCTCCGCCAGCTCCCTCAGCACTCTCGGGTGGATCCCATCCGGCCCCATGGACTTGTGAGCATCCAGGTGGCGTAGCAGGTYGTTCACTGCTTCCTCYTGGATTATGGGGWGTTTATCCTGCTCGCCGTCCCCGTCTTCCAGCTCAGGGGCAAAGCAGCTAGGATATATGTGTGTATGTGTGTAGTTTTGCTGGATGTGTTCCCTTTTTGGCAGGAAAATGTTGAATAGGGAGGTTTTGAACATTTCTGGATATTTGAGAACTCCAGCAGATCAGACTCCTCTGATGCAGTTGTTGTATGCCGGGATTTTTTGTGGTCATGTGTGAGATTTCTGGATACCTGTCTCCCAGTTGGCACTGGTGAGAATGTGCCCTCTGCTGTATTGTTGCGTGTAGCAGTGTAACTTCTCCTAGAAGTGCCAGGTGTGCAGTGTGCAAGTAGAATTAGCTGTGTGTAGGACATACCTCATAGTTGTGACACCTCAGGTTTGCTCTCTGTGCACTCTGCAGGTTTTGTGCACATACTTCTGTATAAGAAATCTTTTCATGATGATGGCCTTCATCAATAGCAAACAGTGACAGAAGGCTGGACATCTCCTAAGGTGAAGCTCGGCGGTTGTTTTTGGGACAATCACAGCACAAGAGGAATACAGCCCTCGCACCAAGACTCTTCCAAATCAATAAATCTTAGGTAAGAGAAATTTAAGCATGTAATTTCTGTATGCAAATACTTGTAAAGCTTGCATCCTAGTAGTGTTACAGAACTTGAAGTGCCACAGGTTTGATCTCAGTGCTTTCTTAGTCCTTAAAGTTACCCATGAGATCACCAGCAAGATATGCTTTGAAAAGACTTTTGGTTCTCCTGACAGCATAGAGTCTGTCTGGAAGGGAATGAAGTCTATAGGGAAAGGGATTTTCTAGGATCTTGGTCATGAAGCCGAAAGGGCAAGAGCTGTTGATAGAATTTCTTATAGGGGATCCCCACTGTAGAAATGTTGACTCTGGCTCACTGCTAAGTTTAGAAACCATGTAAAACACGTCCCATGCACTTTATACAGAGCAGATGGTACAACAGGCTTTACTGGTTGCAGTGTGTCAAATAACAGATTGTCTAGAAAAGTTTGCTTGCTTTTGGCAGACAATTTAATTTAGCTCATAGTATGTTACTGAAGTTCACTGCGCATCTCTGCAAAAGTAGGCAGCTAACACATTTTATGTCATCTGCTATAGCAAAAGTTTCTTAAATAATAAAAAAGATGTTAGAAGTTGTGTCCCTACTTATTCTCTTGAGCGGAGGTGGGGAAAGAAGTCTCGAGTGTGTGAGTAGAAAAAGCAATCTGAAATCCATGAAATTGATTCATGTTCCAAAGCCACAATCTCCTTCCAGTTGGTACAACATTATATCTTCATTCTCGTTTTATATACTTTTTGAAATAATTCCTCCCTTTATTTTGGAATGGGAGAAACACAAAAATCTCAGAAGTTATTGCAAAAAATACAGTTTCTACAAACTTTTAACATCTACACAGAATAGCCTATTAGATTCACTACCGGCTACGATCCGACAGATCCCATGATAAACCGAAGCATTCTTTAATCTTAACAATAACTAAGCAAACACGAACATGGACTTTAAGGCAGTAATAAGGAAATCTGTGTACAGCTTGATCATATTAAGCATGATCATATTGCGAAGGGATCCTAAGAAGGACTGTCTTCTTCAGGTCTCTCTCCGTGTGTCATTGCATGTTTTTCTCTTCTCTGAAAGAGTTTCTCGAAAACACCGTAGTGTAATCCAGGCAAAAGTACTTAGTTGAGCTGGCTGTCACCTGGACTGGTCTGGTATGCTCAGCAAGCAGTTCGAGGCTTTACATCAGGGTGACTTACTTTTGCAACTCTCTTCTAGTTTTGTCGGATGGGTGAAAATCTGAAACTACTGTCAAGTTACCCGCTTGCTATTAAGCTGAGCTAATATATTGAGTATCCCAAAGACCAAGTCACAGTATAGTGTTCACAGATGATATCTGAGGAGCTTAAAGTCCTGCAGATTGTGGTTGTATGTGACTCCAAGTGGTGGTAATGTCTTTAAAGTGGACTTTTTCTTTAAAAAATATCATATCTGTAGCTGTGAATCACTATGCATGTTTCACATTTCATTCCTTTGTTGCACATCTTGCACGTGAAATCCGTTTGCCAAGGTGTGTCTTCTGTGTACCCATCTGTGCCAAACTCTCAGAGGATGAGAGTCAGTAATATTACTGAGTTCTTCAGTGTGAGCCCTAAAAACTCCTATTTTTTCTTCTGCAGACCACTAGTCCAATCACTACCTTGGCCAAAGTGGTAGCCAGCACACTGTCAGATGCTGTGACTTGCTTGTAGGTGCAAGATAAGACTTGCGTTGGCAAGGACAAGGGTGGGGAAAGGAGGAGGTGTGCTGGCATCCTCATTGTACACAATTCCTACAGGCCTCTCAGTTTTTCAAGACACAGACGACAGCAGGTTCCCTCCCCGCAAATCCAGCCCACCGACAGACGATGCTGTTGCCAGCTGGCATGGTTTTATTATGATTTTGTTATTAATCATGATTTGCCAGTTTTCTCTAGCTCAGCCTGACTGCCATTTCTCATTATCACCAGTGGAGCTGCCAGTGCCCCCAGTGGGGCGAGGGGACTGCCATTTTCTGTACCTCTTTGCCAYGGTCATTGCCATCTCTTAGGGTTTCCAGGGAGAGTGAAACCTGCCCGGAGCCTACAGCTCTGTGGATACAGCATCTCTGTGAGGATACGACCTGTGAGGAGCAGCAAAGAGCCTGTGACAGACAGGAGTCATGGCAGGGCCATGAGGGAAATGGACTTAAGGGCTGCAAGACATCGCAGGGGAACGTGTTACCTGGAGGAGGAGAGTAAGGGGGCACAGGTAGCCTGGAAGGAGGAAGAGACTTGGCTGGGACTGAAGGGGGAAGGTGGAAGGTGCACAGGGAAGATTTGTATTTTCTCAGCAGTGTCACAGTTCTTCATGTCTTACCTTCAAACGAGATGGTGACTGCAGGAGGACACTGTAGTACAGGCAAGAAACCCGCCCATACCTTGACCCAGCAGAAGCAAGCTGGGTGCTTGGGAACCTTCAAGTTTGGGTCCCTTAAAGCTGGTTTAGTGACCAGCAGGCTACTGGCAATTTATGCCAGCTACTAAGGTCCTAATCTTGTAGTGCTTCTGCTGCTGCAGAGCCCGAGAAAGGTGGTCTCAGACCTGAGTCTTTGCTGGGGTCCTACCATATATAAGCTGGCACTTACATAACATCCTCATGACAACATCATTTGGGGAAATGATGACGGGCAACCAGTACTTCCGAAGAACTTTTTTAACGGATTGGTAATCAAGCGTGTCAAAATCCGTCAGCAAATAACCTTACTGAGCGTACTGGAAAATTATCTCTTCTCTGACTTCTCACTGCCTTGCTCCTTGTGAGTTTATTCCTACAGAAAGTGGGTATGAAGTGCTGCCAGCACACAATGGTGGTACTACACAGGCAGCTTTGCACAGGAGTAAGTGACCACAGAGGGCTGAGGGCAGAAGAGAAGGTCTCTCAGAGGTGACGGTGCGCAAGGAGAGGTGGAGCGGGTGCTGGAGTAGACAATGCCTTCCCTCCTCCCCCTTCTGCCCAGAGGAAGCATTGACACTGTCCAAAATTTGTACTTTCTGGGTCCCGTGGATGGTTTTTTTTCAAGACGCCCACCATTGACTTAACTGTGAATTCAGTGGGAGTTAAGCCAAATTTTAGAGCATTTTGGAAAATCCTTTTCAAAATATGTAGTCTGCCATTCACGGGGATGTTGCCTGGACGCCTTCCAGAGCAGCTCCCAGGCCTAGCAGGATCGTCGCCGAGTGCTTGTGAGAGTGACAGACTCCACCCATGAGACGCAAATGGAAGCAAGGGTGGGATGAGTGTGGGCACCTGGATGCTGACCTGCTACGGGGAGAGCTACGGACATGTGTGTTGGAGATGATCCCACCTCCTGCTCACAACTTTCCCCAGGAACAAAACCTATTATAAAACTTAGTGGCTCTAGAAAATCCATTTGTTGCTGGCCTGGAACCAGTCCAATCAAGAAACCCTCATTTGCAATCCCAGTAGCAGCATGAAATGTTCACTTCGATTTTGCTTATGAGCTATTTTTGATTAACTGCAGACATTTGTGCTGACTTTCCAGCCGCAGCCTCTTCGCATACTTAGTCAGATTTGCATGTAGCAAAGGGTATTTGGGCATGAACAAGGATATTTCCTTATTACTTTCTGATATCTCGGATTTCCTCTCATCCGAGCGCAGAAGCAAATCCAGTATTAGTGGTTTAAGAATTAATTGTCTATCGGCGAGCTGAAGCGAACAGTTTATGGAAATCCCGCTCGCATTATCTTTGGAGAAATGACTGTGGACAACCAGTACTTCCCAAGGAAGGGGAGTGGTTTTTAACTGATTGACAATCAAACATAGCAAAACCCATCAGCAAATAGCCTGACTTAGTGTACTGGAAAATTAACTAATAGCTGGAAGTATGCTCCTCTCTGAAATTATTCTTTCTGTGATTTGACAGCTCTAGTAAGCCAATTGCTGCGAGTTTAATTTCATATTTATCTTTCTGTGAGGATGTGTTTTAACGGTTGCTTTGGCTTGCTGCTCTCTAATGAGGATTTTTATTTTTTCTTTTTAAAAAGAAGGTGCTTTGCAAACTAGATTGATTGATAGCAAGGAAACCCGCTGTTTCTGGACGAGGTGATCCTCTTGCCCTGCTGGGCAGTGGTGGCAGGGAGCTGCCACGTGCTGCAAGCGGGTACGGCCGGTGGTGGTCTCTGCAGGAAAGCGTGCCGTGGCAGCCCCGCGGTGGGGGCCAGGCACCGCTCCTGCAGGGCGGAAGGTGCCTCCGGGGAGATGCTGCTGCTATGGGGGTCCCTGTGGGCCTGGCTGTGCGAGGGGACGGGGGAAGAGGAGGGGTGCTGGGGCGAGAGCCGCTGGAGAGGTGTGAGCATGGTTAGCATGTCCCTTGGGCACTGTGCTGCCCAAATCTTTACTCAGTTTTGGCCAGGACGACCCAGTGTGACTTCCCGGCTCAGGAATCGATCAATGGTGGTGTTTGTGGGGGACGGGCAGAGGTAGCCCCGGGGAGCAGCCCTCCCGCCCCCCTGCCCCGACCAGCCGCCTCCCCGAGTGGCCTTCGACCTCTTCCTCACGTAAGCAGGCTCGTTTCTAACCGGGAGCACAATTTCACAGAGGCGTGYGATTAACATTGTTGGGTCTGCTTGTAGGGAAGACGCCAAGCTCAGCCCACTGCCCCAYGACACCCACCTACGCCAGGGGAGCAGCTCCGCTGCTTTGGAGACCTGGAATAAAACCCCTGCAACTCCCTCCCCCTCCAGCTCTGCTGAAACCGTTCCTAAAGTTATTGCTTCTTGTTTTCTCCTTGTTTGTTTTTTGTTTTGTTTTGTTTGTTTTGTTTTGTTTTAATTCTGGCTTTTCCAAAAGACTCTCCCTTCGGCCCACAAGCCAGTGTGCTTTGTTTTGCTCTGCAGCGAGTGGCCGCTGAGGCAGGGACGTTTCCCGAGGCTCAGCCGGGGTAAAGGCATCTGTTATAAAGCCACCGGCGCGTCCCCAGAGCTCGCTGAATGTGAAGCAGTTTCAAAACATAACCAGCTCTCCTAGGCAGAGCCGCCGTGGGTCTCACGTAGAGCATGCTCCTGGGGAGCCGGCCTGGGGGGGGTTTATCCGGGCGGGACGTGAGTTTTCCTGGTACATGGGGTGGGGGACATCCACCAGCTCAGGCATCTTGGTGGGTGCACACAGAAACAGGTCAAATAACTTCCTTTTCAGAATTTTTTAGGCTCTGTTATTTTTCATTTTAAAATGCTCTTTCATTGGGTATCTGAGTGTCTGACGCTGTGTATGGAAGGGGGGGTGTGCATGCTCATCTGGCTTTCTGCATGCTAAATTTTGTACGAAATTCCAATTCAAAGTGCCTAAATGAAAATAATGACTAAATAGTGAATAATCCAGTAAGTAAGAAATTTCAGTAATCATTTTCTGATATGTGAAGTAAAACTCTGAACAAATGCATGCTGAATTAAAGAATATTTCTGAAGGGTGGAGGAGAGATACCAAGTTTACCGTAAAGATTACATTTAGCTGCAAATCCGCATCTCTCCGTGATTACAAGTCAAGGCAGAGATACCCTTTTTATTTGCAAAGAAAAAGAAAAAAGTACTAATGTAAAACAATATTGCTAACAGAGTTGCTTTAAAGCGATTCTGTGTTAGACACTTGGAGGACAGCTATATTTGGGTAAAAATCCTCCTACCCTTCCGTGATGCGATGGCTTGTGCACTGGCACATGAAAGATCATKAATCTTTCAAAACAAACAGTAGTCGCCTATGAAAACAACCCCCTGCAAACAAGAAATGAAGACAGTCCAACTACACGTAATAAAGACAGAAGTGGAAGGCTCTGCAACCTGCTGAGATAAATGTTTTCAAGCCTGGGAAATTCATAAGGCTGGAAATACTGTGAGGTCTAAGCAAGCCGATTGAGACAGTTACTATATGAAGATTATTTTTTTTAAAGCACAGTGGTCACACTTCTAGCCTTTCTTCTGTTTTCCAGATTCCAGTGTCTGAGGTATATTCCTGATAATTACAACGCGGAGAGCCATTGCAGTAGTGAAACCTTTGTATTCTCCTTAAAAAAAAAAAAAAAAAAAAAAAGCCAAGAAAAAGCCTTTGAAGTGGTGATTGAATTTTATTTTTTTCAATAAAATTCTTCAATGATTGCCTTAAGTAGGTGGGGGGGCAAGTGAGAGCAAATCTCAGACAATGGGTCTAGAAAAATAATAGCATTAGCAACTTGCTCCCAGTAATTCCTAATAGAAATATCCAGGCTTACCTGCTTTCAAAGGATACTCCACTGGCTATTTAAAAAAGGTGTGGAGGGGACAAAAGCTGCTAACCTTTCTTTCCCACTCAGTGTCTAATGCCATTATAAAAGCACTTGTGTGTGGTTTTTTCCTCTTTTTTCTGTTTTTCACCCCCTTTTAAGCTTTGCACCTAATCCTAGACCATGTCAATAAATACACTAGGGTGCAGATTTTGGCTACAGATTTTTTAATTTTGCCTGGCTTTGCCTTGTCCTTCCCTTTCTGGTGCTATGGAGGGGCTGGGGGCAGGGGAAGAAAGAGAAGTGGGGATGCCAAAAGAGGGATCTCTGACATTGCCGCCGTTGTCCTGAACTTGTCACAGAGCTTTTGTGGGGCCAAAGAGAGGCACCTCGCCTCCTTCGTGCCTCTGTCAGTATTTTAGAGGGAGAATTGTCCCTCCCTCAGAGCTGTTTCAACCCCAGGTGCTGTGGAGCTGCTAGAACAAGGGTTTCTGTTGTTCTGCTTTCATCCTGGCTCTCTCTTAACATTTCTTTGCTTGGGGGAAATGGACTTGGTAAATGAAACGGCTTTATAAATAATCTGAAGATAGTTAATCATCAAAAAATCATGCAAGAGAATGGTTAAGAGGGACAACGGTAGCTTTGTAGCTTGCAGCTTTGCTAAGGAAGGCTTTACAGATGAAAGGCTGAAGTTTTGTGTCTTGTTGGTACTGAGCAGCTAAGATTTAAAACTGGAACAAAACACCATGTTTTAGCACTCACACTGGGGAGTGAAGTAACATAGAAATATTCCATAAATCAAGAAGAGCACCAGTGAGGGCTTAGTTAGTGTTTTGTAGTCCAACAACCCAGCTTGACACGCTCTGTGCAAGTTATGAATGCTAGGTTTAGTCTCAGTATGATAATTCAAACTTCCCAGTATTGGAAACCGCTATAGGTCCTGTAAGTGCTCGAACATGATGAGAAGATGTGAAAGGACTTCCTGAGAATTTCTGCCTTTATTTTTTAAACGACAGTCCTCTGGTAATGATACATAAAATAACTTGGTGGAAGGATGGAGTTGTGTTGGTATCCTTATTGGGCATAGGGTCCGGTCTCAGGTGCTTGAGTTTAGCCCTGGAGCTGTGCATACACCGGTCTTTGCAAGAGCACAGCAACCAAAGTTGTACCTGTCTGGTGTACATCCTCCAATGAATTCACCCTGGCCTCTGGCACCGCTTACATGGCGTGAGGAACAGGACAGCCTACAGCTTCAGCTGAGTGTCTCATCACAAGTACATTACATAGCTGTTCTGTGCTGGCTGGTTGTATGTTGGTACCAACTCCATAAAAAGCCCAATATTTTGTTACCTATCAATTTGTGCCTCGGGTCAGCAACAGGTGGTTTGACTAGAATTGGCCTTTTTGAGACTTATCCCTAGTTTTAGGGCAGGGATGTGTGTTGTTATTATTTTTCAACAAATATTTTTCTTCTTCAGACTGCTGGAAGATGCTCTGCAACTTTTCTTCCCTAGATCTGAAGGAGAGAGAAGATTCAGCTGGAAGAGATTTGCACTTTATTACCCAGGAAGGACAGAAGCGCTTGTAATTTAATGCAGTTATTGCCTTATTTAAAGACTCCTAAAGGTACTCACTGCCTTGAGGTGGACCCTGTTTTCATTAGTTCTTTCCAGTAACCAACTATTTAGTTAAAAAAGAGTTTAACCATGTTAGCCAGGTGTTGCCAAAGCACAACATTTTTTTCTGGTGCCTTTCACATCCGACAGGAATATTTCCACTGCATTAAATACATGGGCAGTGCCTGGCATTTCATCGACTGCACCGGAGGTCTTGCTTATTGCAACTGATTTCCTTCTGGGAAGCACGTGGATTGCAGCATTACCCCGCAGAATAAAAACCCTACAAGAGGCAGATCAACATGGGATTAACGTTTCATGGCAGGAAAGTGCCAGAATCTCTCTGCAAAGGAAAGAAGTAGATATACAAATTTCAACCGCAACAGAAGCAGCCTAGCACGCATTGATCTAYCAGCCCTCTTCCCATGTGCCTTTGGTTTTCTTCAAGCTGGCTGAAGTCTCAAACATCTGCCTGTGTCTCTTTAGAAAGTAGTGGTGAGTAATGCTTTGTGCAGCAAGCTTCAGAGCATGGCTGGCCACAAGGTGACTTATCATTGGAATTTGTATAGCTGTGCTTGTTTACACATAAAAAGAAAAGCCAATATATCTGSAACTGGTCATACACATATATCTTTCTAATGGAGAACATCTTGTAATTACGCTGGAAAATTGTTTCTGAATCAGAAAAATGAGTGCTCTGCCAGAAGTCTGGTACACAAGTGGATGTGGTAAAGCAAAAGGATGCTGTCATGCGAATACTTAAGAAAAGCAGGAAGCCTGAACCCAGAGTGCCCCTTTTATGGTCAATAGCTGGTAGTAAGGAATATTTCCATTTTATAGCAGGGGTGTGGAAAGGAAGGATATTCTTGTATTTATGGGTGGATATTAAATGGTTTATTTGACTTTTTTTTAGGCTGTAACTTGCTTCTTTTGCCCTCCCGTTGCAAATTGCTTCTAGTTGATGCTAGAGCTATAAAAATCAAAAGAAGGAAGCCGTAAGCTGGTTTAATTGAGCATAGAAAACTAAACTGCTATATCACAAATAAATAAACTAGCTATAAATCATTGGAAAAGAAAAAAACTGTTTACGGGTAGTGTCACAGAAATGTGGCTGTTCTTAATGAAGGGCTTCTGAAGGAAAACTTACTTTGAAATGCTGTGTTTGCCTATTAAAAGAAAATTAATGTAAAATCATGCAAAATAGCTTTATTTTTACCTTTGCTCACTTGTCTCCTTCCTCCTGCTCCTCCACTTTCTTTCCCTGGAGACAAATAAAAAACCCTTCTCTCACTGCCTGTTCCCTTCATGACCCAGGTGTTCAATAAAGGGAACTGAAGTTTTTCATTTGCAACCCCCTCTCCTCCGTGAAAGGAGGAGGTCTAAAGAAAATAAAATACTTCTTTTTAAGGTGCTCTTAAACTCTTGGTCAAAAATTTTTCTAAAGAGGATTTTTGTGGGGAAAATAAAGATTTCTGGGCCAGTTCCAGTAGCGAAAGGGCGACGTGGAGGGGGCATGATTGATTTCTCAGCATCTCTGAAGGGACTTGGCAGCTGACAAGTATTGAGGGGGAGCAGAAACATCAGTGATGGCTGGTGATGCCTGAGGAAGGGGCTGGGAGGCTGCTGCTCCTGGAAGAAATGATGCAGACAGCCAGTAAACACATAGTTGTTCTTCACTGATGAAGCAAAAAAATAGGAGAGGGAAAGAGGGCTGTAGCTCCGAGGAGACAAGAGCAAGGGTCTTGTCTGAATGCACGTATCTGAACTGAGCAGTCCAGGATGGTGGAGCGTGGCATTGCAGAATGAGGCTTCAAAGCAGGAAAAGGAGGCAGAGGCTTATGTGTGTGGGGTTCTTCTTGTTTCTACTAGACTTTCAGGCTTTTATAGCTTGGCAATACAAAAGCCTAGTACTCCAGAAGAGAAGGGTGTTAGGAGAAGGATAGGCAGGAAGAACGTGGCTCGGTTCTTCATTAAAAAACCAGAAGCTTCTGGTGAAAAACAGCTGTGTGGTGGAGACGCCAACTTCCTTCACACTGCACGTGTGTGAAGGGCAAGCCCTGCAGTAACGCAGGGGGTGCAGAAGAGCCAGGTAGTACGTGAAGTCCTGATTTTCTCTCATGTGAGTCCACAGTCCCCAGGTTGAACGTTTGATGTTGAAGCTTGGGCAGTGCTGGGGCACTTGTTCTGAGCCTCCCCCACAGCCTGGAAGGTGAACTGCTTTCTAGATGGGTTAATGCTCCTGAAAGACTATAATTTGGACAAGGGACTATAGCTAGTGCCTATTAATGTTCCTCTTTATTTCCTTATTCTTATATAGGACTGATGCATAAGAGCTAATTGCACCACGCAGCGAACTAGGTCACCTCAGCTGCACCAGTGTCACTTTCCATGACCATGGGTAAGCCGACTGCTGATAGACCTGCATAGCACGGAGTGGAAACAAGCGGGCAGAAACATGGGAGACAACCTTCTGCTGTCTGGTGAGTGGAGTGCTGGTGGCCCAAGGTCTCCTGGGCTGGAAAGCAAATGACTGTATGCTGCAAACTGTCTTTTTTACTCACAGCTCGCTAAAGCCATACTTTAGCAGCTTTTCTGAGCGAATGTGGTTTTTATCAACGAGTCATGAGAACGGTCTGCAACATGTCCTGGGAAAGGTGGTGCTTTCACGGCTGCTGGAGCATCCCCACTGGAGCGAGGGTGGTCAGCGAGGACAGCCTGCCCCGGCAAGTCACAATAAAGCGGTGGGCCACAGTTTGTCTGTGGGGCTGAGGAACAGCTGACGCTGAGGAGTGGCTGCATTGAGTGAACATGGTTATAATGAAGTGCAAGGGAGGTGCAGTCTGGTTGCTCTGTTTGTTTGTGTTAGCCTTTCTTATGTTTGCTTGACTTACCTTATTAAAGAGCAACAGAAAAGGCAATTTCACTCTGCATACCTATTTCAGAGTCAGGTTCCCAAGCCTACGTGGACAAAGGACATGGAATATGGCCTACTGCCTTGCTGGACAGAGGAAAAATCCCAGAGAACGACTTACCTCCAGCAAGGGATTGCAGAAGCTCTTCTTTTGGCACCATTTTACTGCCAGAGGGCTGCAGGGGACTCAAAGAGCTTCCCCCACCAGTCCAAATCCTCCATGTGGAATGAGAGCTACCTCTATTAATTACTCAGCAATACTATCCTTTTTCTATGGCCCATGGCAGCTCTGGAGAGTTGGTTCCTCTGGGCATAGTACGAGGCCAATTTTTTCAGCGAGTCC
Organism: Phoebastria nigripes; assembly: GCA_035582835.1. Classification (NCBI taxonomy): domain Eukaryota; kingdom Metazoa; phylum Chordata; class Aves; order Procellariiformes; family Diomedeidae; genus Phoebastria; species Phoebastria nigripes. The sequence continues at coordinate 210,032 of JAYKAV010001123.1, forward strand.
CTGCCGTGCTGTGGCAGTCACCGAGCYGCACATCACTGCTCCCCTTGGCTTTGCTGAGGCTTTGCTGCCTCATTACTGTTTGCATTTTCCTCTTCTATTACAAGTGTGTTCATTTGCTCCCATTTACAGTCCTTGTTTTCAGTATCCAAATGGAAAGGATGGAGGACTCCCTGGAGTGGCTAACTGCTGCCAAGCTCCCTATTATCATTTATATTTGTTTAGTAATTCCCAAACACAAGCATTTTACATAATAAATCCCATTTTTCTGAGGCCCCTAAAGTGCTTTTCACCTCTGAATGTGGCCTGCTTAGAGGACTTCATCATAGATTAAATTTATACACACCCCTCGCCCGATATGTATATACGCATATGTATATATATTACAGCCTACCATGACAGCATTGTTCCCTGACGGTGTCTGTTGAGCTGCTCTGTGCTAGGTGTTTGGGGCAAGGGGGCAGAGCCATTCCATGGGGAAAATTGCATCATTGTTCTGTTTTTAATTTGATGTTTTATCAAAATTTTCTTTTGCTCGGTTCCATTCCACTTCCTCCAGTGATATTCCTCTTTGCAGCTCTCCACTGTTTATGTTTAATGTTACTTTACATGCTTTTTTGTTTTTCTTGGGCCAAGCCCAACACATTTAGCTACCTTAATTTTCCTTAAGAAACCAGTCCCATCAGGACTTTAACTTGCTATTGCCTCTTTCTCCAAAACTTTGTTGCTGTGATTTCAGTGATACTTCACGGGAGACTTTGTACTTCAAGTGAGACGTCTAAGAGGTGAGGAGCTATAAAACATGTATTGTCAGAATAGTGAAGGGTAACTGGAAATATTAAATCACATCATGGGACAAGAATTGCTCTGAACACCTGATAGAAAGGTCATCGGTGGCATGTTGCAATACAGATCCGAGGGAGCTGCAAGCACCATGTTGAATATTCATGTGTTGCAGCCACTGATACCCATGAGAGGGGTTTGGGTTGTCTAATGGAAGACAAATAGTGCCTTGTGGTACACAAGCTGGTTGGGTGGGTCGAATTTGCACATGGACGTGCTGCTAAAGACTTTGCACAGCGGGAAAGAAATTCAAATTCTGTGTGTGTTACTGTCACCTGCCAACTGATGGAGAAGAACCCATAAATGAAAGMGAAATGACTGGGAGTGTTAAAAAGAAAGGAAAAAAAAGGTTTTAGGGAAATGTTTCTTTCTAATGAAATTCTGTGATTGACTATTTAATTATGAAATTACAGCTAATTTAGCTGGAAATGGGATTTTGAAGTAGATTGCTATAAGACACCTTAAGGCCTTACAGTGGCTTAATCCTTTACTCATTTCTATTCTGATTTTTTTGTTAGTGCAACAGAAGAGTAAATCTGTTCTATAGAGAGAAATCACCCTGGCAGTGAGGCTGAAATGTGCCTGGAATTGCAATCACTTATTACAGCTGAGCTAATCATGATACTTCATCAAATTTCTCATGCAAATAGATATTTTCTCCAATATCTGTTTAAAACAGACTTCTACGCTTATTGACTACAGCGTTAGCAGAGGTGAGAGTAAAAATGATCCAAATGTAATCAAAGCCGATTACCTGAGGATTCTGCCTGTCTGGTCTTGTTTTCTCTGGTGCCCAGCCTCTATAGTGAGAAAGATATAATAAAAGGTTTTTCTCAAAGCCTGTTCACTCTTAAGGGTTTAGGGACTGAGTTCTGTCCAGTTCCTTTGCTAATTTGCAGTAAATTAGTGGAAAAAAAMCCCAGGGCCTTCTGTTTGCTTATCTTGTAAAAGGGATGAACTGATAGACCTTCAGGATGGTGTTAGCAATTTGAGCTGCTACTTCTGACGTTTTTTTGGCGATTTTTCAGGTAACATCAGAAACTATTTACATTCAACTCACTTTTTGTCTGTAGGTTTCTACTTTTCATGTAACTTGGATAAGAGTGAAAGGTATTGCTGGTATTCAACAAATGATGATTACTTACTATCACCGCAGTACTATCAATAATGCTCACTCTCCATCTCCAAAAGGACTCCCTTTTGAGTATATTTAAGCAGGAACATGTGCTAAAGCATAACTTTGCATTCCTCAAACACTTCACTCCCATGCTATGGGAACCCTTCCAATTYGTTGGCGTACACTCAGTTGTAATCCAGGGAAATCACTTCAACAGCAAAAAGCATATTTCCACGATGATGTCTTATGTCTTAATGAGGACAATCCTTTGGAGTGCTTTCTGAATCTGCTGTCTTATGGAATTGAGTATTTATAAACGTGCCGCAGAAATAATATCTTGGTTTAGCTCTCTATTCTGACTCAGTTTTGTGTAAAATGCCTTGGAAGGAGGAATGAAATTTTTGAATACTCACAAATGTCCTTAGAATCTCACAAACTCTAAACTGGGAGCCCCAGACATCAGAAGATGGTTCTGGGGTCTTTCCTCTCTTCTCAGGGTCTCCTCACCACAGTAATAATTGGTAGAAATCTCAGGCGCTCGTGGTCAGCGTGACCACGAGTCTGTTCGGTGAATGCTGACAGTCATTCAGATGACCACATTCCTAATCTAGAGGTTAGGGGTGAACSTGACACTTAATCCATGGCATGCTCTTTATGCAATTTGTGTTTGACCAAACATGGMTTTGTATTTATTTATTTATTTATGCATGCATGCATATATTTTATACATATATATTTTATACATATGTGTGTGTAAATACATAGAATTGATAGTTTATATACAAAATCAATGTGATTTTTTTCTGAAAAAAAATTTGTGAAAGTAGTGAAATTTCGGAACAGGTGTGGTGTGTTAGGTTACAGAGGTTCAAAAAGAGGCAGTGATATTCAGCTCGGTAGGAATGTAAGAGTCTTTTGACTTCAGTTTTTATAGTTGCATCTAATTCTTTTCCCTGGCTGCCTTCACACTGAGTCTGTGGTCAGCTGAGGCACAGAAGAGAGTCTGAGTATCAGAAACCTGTGCTGAAGGTTGTGCAGCATCCTTTGACGGAGACATCAAGATATGCTGCCTTCTTGTGCTGTGGCTTTGTTGGGAACTGTGGTAATATTTTTTTTTCTTCCATTCTGAGAGTTTAATATTTAAATGTTACCCATAAACTCAAAAATTGCTTCAAAATAGAACTAGTCAAGACTCTTTATGAGAAACAGCAGAGTTCATCAGAAAGTTGCAACTTACTGGGGAGAGCAACATATACACCAAACTGGGTTTCAGAACAAAAGCTCTTAAAGCTTTGAAGTCAGGGAGTGCCATGGTTTAGAAAGCTTGCTCAATTAACATGCTGGCTTTTGCATACAAACTACAGAAAGGCTATCACCGTCACATAGGCATTTTTTCCCCCTGCTGTAGAACTTCAGCAACAGAAGTTACTGTGCGCGTGTCCCTGGTGCATTTGTTGGGTGGTGAATGAACAGATGATTGCCTAATCAGGACAGTGTATTTCTGCCCTGGAGATACGGATTCTGGCCTTTCCCATGGCAAAACTCTGTAAGAGCTTGGTTTCCGTGATTTTTGAAATGAAACTTACTGACTTCTTAGTATGAAATGGTATTTTCATTTAAAAATTGACATATACTAAATGACATTAAAAAGGTCTGTAAAATAATTATCCTGATAGAAAATTAAATAGGTTGTTTCTATCTGAAAGAAATAGTGCAGGTTGACCGGAAATTCAGTTTTTCTTGTTGAAAAAATTTGTATATCTTTTTCGGATAAACCAAATAATATTGATTTATATATAGAAAACTTAGCTCTGGCCACTAAGGTATAATAATAATAGTAGTAGTAGGAGTAGGAGTAGTAATAATAATAATAATAATAATAATAATATTTAAAAAATCTGCTCCTTGCCAAGGTCTGTTCCTATCTGATACTTGGTCATGTAAAGCCGGCTTTTCAGGGGTCATGACTAATTGTGTCCTCATTTGAGACCCTGGTATCTGGATTTGCAGATATGCTGAGCACAGCTGTAGTCAGGCTACTCTGTGTGTATATTAATTTTTGTATTTGTTCACCGGGTAGAGGTTGTTTATTTAAAAATAGATACAGTACCATTGRCAATAATGTCACGGCGACCCCACATGAAAGCTAATTGCTCTGGTTTCAGAAGGAACTGTGAGCAGCGGGTAGTAAATAGAGCTGGGGGCAGCGGCAGAGGAAGCAGGAAGGCTGCCCGTGCGGGGCCTCCTGCGTGCAGAGGCCTTCAGAGGTGCCCTGTGGAAAACCTGCGTGTGATCAGATGTTTAAAGACTGCGTCTTCATGTATATGCGTAAGGGAGATGAATTCAGATCCCCCTCTATGCCTTCAATTTTACATATCCCAACTGCTGACTGCCGCCTTCTTTGACTTTCATAACATTCTTTTTAGTATGTTTGTGTGTATTATCTGAAGCTGTGGGAAAGAAAATGAAGCCGTTTCCTTCGTGCAGCCTCAGCGTGATGCTGATGCAGACCACCAGCAGGGCTGCGGGTCCACCACAGAGAGCTCTAGGGCGAACGATGCAGTGGTAACGAACAGTAGCAGTGGTGGGTGGTTACGCTTTTATGTGAAGCAAAACCAGTGAGGGATGAGATATGCTCACTGGAAAACAGCGAGCCTGGGGCTTACGCTTCCACCCATTGTGCTGGAGGGAATCATGGTCTAACGTGCACCCATGCTTCGGTCTTCCCCAGTGGTTGACTCCTCTCTGCTGTTGCCTCCCACTCATCCCTGTTTCGATCCATCTCTGCCTTCCCGCTGACAATCTCATTCCTACCTAGCCCACCTTAGGCTCCAGATCTCAAACTTCACATTCGGGCCCAGCTGTCCTCTGCCAGCAGGTGTAGAGCCTTCCCGAGGTGGGAACGTGCTTGGTGGCACCAAGCAGATGGTGCACGTGTTGGCTGCTCAGCCCTGGAAACTCTGTGAGAGGAGTGAGAGGCAGAGCCTTTGGTAATTTTTTAGCTCTCACATCGTAGCTGTTCTGCTGATGGCAAGAACAAATGGGATCATGAGGAAGCACCTACTGCCCTGTTCAAGCTGCCACCCTAACGCAGAAAGTAGCAGTTTTCCATAAAGATCAACAGACAAAAACACATCTCCCATTCACGAGCCCACATTTTCAGAAGCAAGTAAATGATCTTGTCTCAAGCTTTTAATCTGGGAAAAAAAAAAAATCTCCTTAAGGAAGACACCCAACATCCATCTTAGATGGCTAATGCGAGGCACAGTTCCATAAGCAACCACAAGCATGGCTCTATGCAGGCAATACTAAGCAATTTCAATAATAGTTGGTATTATCAGCCCTGCCTCCAAGAGAATTGAATGCATAGTGTGAGATTACAGTACAGCACCGTTATTCAGCTGTTGCTGAGACATGGGGAGAGAATACTGTTATTATGCATTTGAATTACGGGGCATGAAGATTAATGATGTGCAAATTAGCAGCATTCTGCTACAAGTAATTTTTGCTTTTATTCACCACTATCATCCCTGAATGCCAACATTCGCTTACATTTATAATGTTCAAATGGTATATTAAATACGAAATTAGATATTAACTCATCTAATTTTCCATGCTGAAATGCATCTAACACAGAGAAAGTTTTTGCTTCTATGAACCTCTGCTGCCCCTTTGTCAACAATTGGTATCAGATAACATTCACAACGTGCAGCTTTATTTAAATTGCAGAGCTTCGTGACTATCTAGTATTCTTTAGCTTTTCAATTAGAGACAAAGTATTAACTTTGTCTGCAGGTTGGTCTGCCTTCTCGGTAATTCTTACCTTATCATTATCATATCATCATTTTCTGTGTCTGCTGCATTCCTTAGGGCAAATGGATTTTTCCCTGGGGGCTAGATAAAGAGAATTACTGCTTTGACTGTCACGATGCAGTATTCTGCTGCCAGGCATTTTTTACCTTGTAATGCAGCTAAGAATTGTCAGCGGTTGCCTTCTTCCCTCTCCTCTGATTATGTTGTCCATGGCAAACAAAGACATTTTCTCATTAATCTCACTGTTAATCCATTTCTTTTTTTCCTTTTAATGCCAGGGCAGATAGCGTGCGTCAACGTACAGTGTTCGAAAATTACCGAGGTTTTGATTCTGGCTTTCCTATGTAAAGAAACATCTTGCTCTCTGTAAAGAATAATTATTTTCACTGGGACTACATAGGTATAAGGACTACTCAACCGAGTTGAGGGTAGCAGAATCTGCTTCCTTATGCTACTAGTTTTAAAACAAATAATATTAGTTAGCTGCTGCTCATACTGCATCTCATAAGAAAGAAATATGCTTTAGATGTTAGTGCGTTTTCCTCAGCTCTGATATTTTCCTTTGAACATTTTTCTTCCCTGTTCTGCTTTCTGTGGCCAGGTTTATCTGGGGCACTGGTGGTGGATGCTCCCCTACTAGCACTGCCTTGCTTCGGGTGCTGTGAGCCTGCTGCACAGCATCTCTCCCCCATCTCTGGAGCCTTTGGGTCTGGCAGCTTTAGAGGATTACGTGCTGGCACCAGCGCTCAGCCGCTTTTCCCAGGGGAATCGGTTTGTTTCATCACCCCTCGGAGAGTTGCGTGATGGCTCTTTCGTTTCTTTTGTCTCTGCTCTCTCTGATCCTAACGCTAACACCTCTCATATAAACCCTGTGCCTGGCCGCTGGGTTCGTGCCAGCTACTCCTCGGTCCCTGCCTGGCCGTTCCTTTGGCGCCAGGAGCTGGTGAGCTCAGGGATGGGGCTGCACCCCCCTGAGCCGCCCCTAATCAATGGGAGTCCCAGAGAGCACAGTGACAGGGAGCAAAGCGGGTGCTCTGCCCATCAGCCCGCCCCGGGGCTGGGACAGGGCACCGGTTTGGTGGGATTTAATATATCAGAGTTAAAGTAAGTTTTTCATGAATTCCAGCAGGAGTCAAAGCATTAAGATGCTGACCTAAAATGTGCCTCAGCCAGCTCTTCAGTGATTTGAGGCAATGACTTTTAGAAGGCTCCGACCAAGTTTAAAAGCCTCCTTCACCCCAGCTGTCTGTAGGTAGTGCAGCTTTTAAAATGGGTTGGAGTCACTTAGAAGTCACACTACCCAGACACAACAAAGGAGAAGGAGCGGATCTCCTGATATTTCTTTTATGCATTAGACATAAGACTATCATTAAGGTAGGAAAGTGTTAGCTCGAGGAAATATGGAAAATATTTAAAGCAATTTTTTAATGAAAATGAACTTAGACTGTGCAATCAGGGAGAATCTACCTGAGACATCGAATCAGAGGTGATAGTGAACTTAAAGAACATTTTTTAAAGGAGTGACCTGGATTTAATACTTGCTTTTTACTTTATGGGATGCAAATATGATAATTTACTGCCCTGGGTATAGTTAGTTCTGTGCCAGGATGTTGCTAAACCAGCTGCTAAAGAATGAAATGTTTGCCATTCACAAGAAATACTCTTGCCAGAAGTTTTAGAAAGAGTAAACCTTGACATACACCCATCAATGTTCATGCCATCACGTGGTATTTTGGTAATTTTAAAAAAAGGGTTGGGCCTAAATTAGAAAAAATAGGGCATATTTAAAATCACATAAGATAAAACATTGCAATTAGCACGCTTCCAGGTCCTTGTGGATAATTTAGGTCGAGCAGATTGTATATTAACATGTGTTATATGAATTGTTAATTGCCAGTTGCCAGTTTAGAATCTTATTTGCAATGTGCTGTGATGATCTGAACTATCCTTTGTTTCTCAGTGTATGTTTAACTTAACTTAAAGAGTGGTTATAACATGCTGCAGCTGTTCGTACGGTTTGAAAGGGTGTGGGATGATGGCTGAAAAATATATGCATTGTCTAAATTCATGAATGAAGAGTATAATGTCTTGAAGTCACTTGCAAAAAAAATTAATTAGAACTCACAACATGCACATTTCCTTCAGTCACCTGCTGGACAAACTTTGTTTCATTTGGTTTTTGCACGCGGTTGGATGCCTGAGCATTGCCATACCGCCTATTAATCTGAAAATAAGTAGCAGCTGGCTGGCAGTCAGGAGACATAATTCAATACTTGCAGAATTTAATTTCTGCTGCTTCTTTTGGTTTAGTCTGGCATCTGTGTACTATTTAAAAGGTCTACAGACTGCATGGGAGAATATGACATTCCCTTCGTCAACGGATGTTGTGTTGTCGGAGGTGGGTCTTCTAGTGTCAATGATGGAAACTCATTTTTGTTTCTGCTGCTTATTTCTTTGGRCCTTGTGGGACCAAACCATTTGAAGAAAGTGAGTTACATGATATACGAATGAGTTTTAATCTCAACCTAATTATTAGTGGATATAGGGTAGAATTAGTTTTATAAGTGGTTTAATCTTTAAAAGCAAACTGAGTGGGCATCAGATTATAACCTTTATCCAGTAGTGCTAATACACAAAATCTTGGCTATTGGGTAAGACTAGATAGAAAACAGACTGTGATGGTCAGGGGTAGGGTTGCTATTTTGGAAGATGTTGGGATGGGCCTCAGTTATGTATGTTTCTTTTTAAAATAACTTCATAACTTTAACTTTATAAATGTGTCCAATAAAGAAAAATCAAAAGCAAACCTGGGCAGCCAGACCTGAAGGTTTCCTAAGAAAAGGTTTTAATCTCTTCAAGACAAATCTGTACAGATTTCTGTGTGGGAGACAACAGATAGCGCCTCGTGCCAGTCAGATTTCTAGAATGTAAAGTCAAATGCATGCCACTTCAGTCGTGCCACTTCAGAGAAGCCGAGCAGCTTCTCTCGAATTAGGGTACATGACTGAGATACTGTTGTTCTGGAATGTTTGAATTAGCTTTGAGTATACATGTCAGCATTTCTGTAGGCTTCAGAAGGAACAGGATCAGTGCTTATGTAGGTATTTTTGGCAGTTGTTTTGTCCTGTTAGGATTTTTCTTTTCTAATCTGTGATCTTATTTTTAATTATACCACTGGAATCACACGTTATTTGCATGAGTAAAGATGACAGAGTATAGTCTTAGCAGAGATGATACCTGCTGAATCAATAAATCAAGGAGGGGAAAATAGCCGGAGCAATAATTTGAAACAATCCTGTAGGAAAGACCAGCGTTAGCACCAGCCTGAACCCTGGTCTGGAGCCATTGCACCATTCCACTTGGGCCAAAGCTGGAGATTTAGACTGGTGGTTGTACGCAGGCATAAAATAGCCTCTAATTTACCACGCAGGCTACTGTATAAATAAACTTGAGAAGGAAGGAGTACTGTTTGATTTTCATACCCAAGCCTGCATGCGCAGGGCTGGTAATTAGAAGAAAATATGCTTCCTTTGGTGAAATGATGTGGTTATTGCAGCACAAGGGGGTGAAATGGCCACGTCTTCGGAGCAGAGCCTCCCTTTAAGGGCTAGCTCCCTTTACTGAGCTCTAGATGCCGTCAGGGCATGGGTCCATGTTTCCTCATCAGATGCGTGTTTGTGTGCATCAACACCAAAGTGAGTTCATGTAACTCTGGACGCAGATGGAGTTATTACACTTTCAGTCAGTGTCTTAGTGACACGCACAACTATTAATTAAAAGTTAATTAAAGTTAATCTGGATGAATTAAAAATCAGGCTGGGAAGAAGATTCTAAGCTGTGTCTCATGGCTTCTACACAACCGATGCTTTCATCTCATGCAAATTAGCACTAATTAACATATGCACACTCCCCCTGCCAGTATACATTCAGACATCATGCAGGATAAACAAGCCAAACACAGTTATTGTCATTTTAATTTGACCATATTGTAGAAATGTCAAAATATTAGCTGGGAAAATTAATTCCTACAATTTAGCATATGTTTTTCCTGAAATGAAATCAAGGGTAGCAGTCATCTTCCTTCAAGTCCTCCCACAATATTGCAGGAATTCTTTCTGAAAAATTTATTTGAAATGTCCTCATGTGTTTAACTGGCAGGAAGTCAGAAAATATTTATATTTCTATATCCGTTTCCTAACTTCCTTTCTAATGGAAGTGCAAGTAGGCAGGAGGTTCCCTGGGGTGGTGGTACCTCCATCTTAGAGATAATCCAACATTGGCTGGATGATGCCCTCAGAAACCTAAAAGCTCTTCACGAACAGTAATGTTCAATTTTATGCTGTCGTAACCTTAGGAACTGTCTGCTGCTTTCACGGCTTTGCTCCGGGTCTTTGGAGAGCTGAAGATGAGGGGAGTCCCAAGAGGGACTCTACCCCCCACAAGCTTTGGTTTGTATCTGGAGGGTATATGTGGTGTTAGAGGGGAGACGGATGCTTCTTCCTTCCAGCTAGCAGTGTGAACAGGGGTTTTAAGTGTGAGYGGTTTCTCTAAAATCCCAACTCAGCCTTCTGTTTGCACAAGCCACTGCACACACACTGCCTGTGACCATGGCACGAAAGCAGCTCCTGTCACTATGCTGCTGTACAGCTTGATGGGGTATTTGAAGAAAGAATTGGGGTCTCATTATTTTTTCATACAGAAGCCCTTAGAGTTGGGAGCTCTTATTGCGTGTTTTTCTCAAAGTGTATAATTTCTTTCTGGGTCAAATGACAGACCCTTTTAAAACCATATGTTTGTTTTTTTCTTTTCCATGCAAATATCACAGCTATTTCAAGGTCCAGTGTACTTTGGTCCTAAAGGTGTCATAAATGTGGACTTTTTTGGTGTGTGTTCATTATTTATTTGGAGAAGTCAGTGCTTGGAGATAATGTATTTTGCATAATGCATTAATGTATTTTAAAAATCAAGAACATCACGCTAGAATATTATTTAAAATTATTATAGGGTTTACACATTAATTAGGACAGTATATGTTGCAGAGGACAGTTAGTGCATAACCCTTATTACACACGGCACAATCGAACACGTTATATGGTAGGGGCATCGTCACATCTCTGATCGGGAGCAGGCAGGGAAGAGTCAGTATGATGGGAATAACAGGGGGTCAGCTCCACAAATGTGCTCTGRTATGCGCTTGCCTGAGCAGCGAGCACAGGCAGGGCTCTCACTGATGATGAAAGGCTTTTTTTGTCCCTGAGCTAGCAGGAACAAGTCCTCTGTTTTCAGATGTATATATTATCAAGGGTCTGTTAACAGCATGCAGCCGGTGGTCTTCATGTGTAGGTGGTGTTTTGGCATACGCATGTATTTATGACTAAGGCACTAAGCTAAAGTTTTAGTGGAATCTCTTTAAGGAAACATATCCTCACTCTGCCCTCCTGAATAATTTTCATCTGCATCTGTATGTATGCGCAGCTGAAAATAGGATGCTCCATGGAACTATGCTGTGAACGTCAGAATACTCCCAATTCTTTCAGGCAAAAAAGAAAAAGATTGAGGGCTGGTTTTGGGAACATAGCAAGAGACATAAGCAAGATGCAGCCAGGCAGGAAATTGGTGGCATCCCRCACCTGTGAGAGATCCCAGCCTCTGCCAAAGCAGAAGCAAATGACCCGAAGCAAAATTATATAAATGAATCATTTTTGTATAGGTACCTAAACATTTATGTTCTATATGAGTACGGTCTTCATACCTTTAGATTCCCTTAATACCCATGCCTTTTACAGGGCATCATGTACCCCCTCTTCTGCCACTCTGAGAATGAAATAAACTTCCATCTATTTTCCCATATAACTTTTAAAAACAACTTTTGTTGATTGCAGGTAGCAGGAGCTTTGAGTGCTGTCTCCTCACAAGGCAGGGGCAATGTTGAGAGTAATACATTTAATTTTTCCTGCTCCTCTTTTTGTTTTTCTTCTTGTGGGGCCTGCAGCCACATTTTGACTTCTCTAACAGCAAGTGGAAAGTTGAAAGGTCTCGGTGCCTCCATGCTGGGTGACTGTCGCGAATGAGTGGTTTTGAGGCTGCTTAAAGAATCACCGCCAAATGTATCAGCAAAAAGTGATTTTAATAGAAATTTATAAAAGTGTGACTTAACAGAATTCGATGGCAAGGTTCACTCTATTACTTATTACATGGATTAAGCATACACAGGGAAAATTGTGTCAGAATTGAGTTGGAATGATTTATACAGAGACTGAGGACAAAAGGGTAAGGGAGACCCTCCCGTTGAGTTACGAGGTTCAGAGAAGACCCGTCTGGATCCAGTCTTAGTCTCAGACTTGGACAATGGTTTGTGTCTAATACAAAAGGGACAAGGATACCCTCCTGTTGAGTCACGAGGTTCAGAGTAGACCCCCTTGCTCTCTAAACTCCTTCTCAGAGAGGAGCCTAGGTGCGGCTGGATCTACCCCTGGTCTCAGACCTGGTCAACGGTTTATGCCTAAGGGATTATAGGTGTTTAGCAGCAACCTGAAGTTCATTCACAGTTTTAAGGAAAATCATAAGATTTTAACAGCACTTAATCATTGACTAATTTAACAGTTACAAAGTGAATTAATCAAGCTCACTACAATTACTAAAGCAACTTGATTACAGATTATGCTTGTTACTGATTGTCTAAATCAATACATACAAACACACGCACACATCACACATAAGGGCCTGAAGCTAGACCGATCTATAAAGGCCTGAAGCTAGATAAATTTATAAAGGCCTAAAGCTAGATAAAGGTACCTGTTAAAATTTCCCCTCGAATGTTGTGAAATACTCACGCTAAATGTCTTGGCATTTCTCAACGGGCAAAGGGTTGAGCCTCGAGGAGTGTCTCGGCCAAGGAGTGTTTCAGGCCAGGTCCCAACAGTCCTCCGAATATCACAAACTCGAGAGTTTGCAAACTCTGAGAGGCGTCCCACTCAGAGGGAGACTCTGGGTGCAGCCCGCTGCGGTCCAGGAGAGCTCAAAGGGTCTCGCTTGGGACCGCTGTTTATAGGTTTGCAAGATGATTGGCTTTAGTCATCAGCAAATTTCCATCCTGGCCACTATCCGGGGTGATATGAGATAGTAATTATGGTATTGTTCCATGGTAACAATGGTATCGTTCCACTTGAGCTACGATCCAGGTAGGGAATGCTTCAGGGCTGTCAGGGATGACGAATTATCTCCTGCTTTCATTCCCTACTTTGATCAGGTAGCCGGTGTCCCTGGTACAGTCAGTGCCGCTCCCCACCTCAGCCATGCAAGAGTGCCTGGTACGGTCAAGGGACGCTCAACCGCCCAACTCATTACACAATGGCTAAGGCCTAACAGGAGTTCCTGAGATCGCAGAGTGGCCCAGTGGAAGGGGGGAAATGCACCACCACAGTGACAAACTGGAAGGCGATGGATCGTGTGATGTGGAAAGCTGAGGTGTTAGCACAGGGTTGCTGTTACAAAGACAGCAAGCCGGTTGCTTTAACGACCAAGTGAGGCACAATCCTGAGGAAAATGACCTGGATGCTTAATGTATCTTAGAAACTTTCACCATTGGGGCTCTGTTGGCAAAGCCTACTTCCCAGTGTATTCCCTTTATTATAAATGGTTTCAATTAACTATTAGGTACATGTATTAGCCAGAGCGGGTAGTGCCACCTGTATGTAAAGCTGTCAGTGCGTCTCTGTGCGGGCTCTGCTTTAGGCTGGTCACAGCCTTCTGGGGCTGCAGCTGCTGGTGGGGACGTTTCCCAAGGCTGGTGTTAGCCCCTCTCTCAGCCCTGTGGGAAAGCTTCAGCAAAAAGGGTTTTGCTGGTGTCAAGAATGAGGAAAGAGGAAAATGTCTAGCTTTTGCCCATGGTAGAACCCTTACATCTGTTTACTTGAGACATTCAGCCTCACCCAGTGTGAAGTGATGGTTTAACATTTAATGCTGAGACAAGTGCTGTACCAAGACTGTGCTCTGAGCTTGTCCTGGCTCTGCTGCAGCTTGCACGTTACCAGCAGAGGCTGATGAGGGTTTGCCAGCTGAATTCTCTGAGTCCTGAGTGAATTCAGTGCAATGAAATGTCCCTCCTTCCTCACTCGGGTGACTTGCTGCTGAAAGGCAATACCGAGCTCAATGGGAGTCTGTGCAAGTGGTTCTTCACCACCACGAGCTGAGGAACCACCATCCAGACCTCGTAGATAAGCAATTGTATCCCAGCTAATTGTGCATTTCCAGGGTTAGCTCCACCTTATATTCCCCATACCAGGTTGCATTTGAGAGCATTTCTCTCTAATGACCTATGAATCATTGCTGCTTTCTCTACGAATTAGTGCTTAAAACTTGCTGGATCTTTAAAAGGAATATACATTGTGGTTTTGTGGGATTTTTTCCCCCGCAAGAATGAGCAGTGCTGCCAAGAATTGGTATATGGCATCTGTATATATGCCTGAAACATCTTCATCGTTTTCAGTGTAATGATTTTAAGAAACCTGTATAGATATGAGCCAAAACTGAACCTCTCCTATATGATCTCCTTTTATTGTAGGACCTTAATATATTAGAGAGGGAATCGTGCAAGGTTTGGAATTGTAATTGTGGGAGTTTGTGACCATTTGATTGTTGGCAGTTTATTGGACCATGCAGAGTTTGAATTGATTACGCTTATTTTTAAATGTTTGAAGAAGAGGACAAAGAATGTCAGCCTTCTAGTGCTTCTCTGGCTTCTTTGCATGTTTTTACTTCCCTGCTGTAGCTTTGAAACTTTGCCTGCAGAAATCATGTATTGTTTCCACTAGAAAGACAGGCAAGGATAAGGAAAGTTCCAACAAAACTAAAAGAGAGTTTGTTTCTGAATGCAAAGCATGGCAAAACAGCGTTTGGGCAAATTCATAAATACAGCGCTTTGCTTTTTCTAGTTGGTCAAGTGCAGAGGACAAAAAATTACTGACTAAAAAAGATATACCATTGAACATTTTCTACTCAGTGTGCACAGGAACTTCATGTGCTGCTGCAGTGTTCACTATATTGCAGTTCCTCCAAGAGGGTTTCCTGTGTCCAAGAACTCTTGCACATGGATTTTCTTATTTTTTTCTTCCTCCTCTATATGTAACAAGCAGTACAGATCTTAATTCCTGAGAGGAGGAGATTTATGCAAAATTCAGTGGTATTAGCTGAGCTATTTCTTGTTGAGGAACATGAGGAGTGTTGAAATCTCCCTGAGAACAGGTGGCTGAAAAATTAAGAAATCAAACTCCAAATTAATTGGAGCTAATCAACTGATTGGGTGTCTGATCAGCACAAATTATCTGACCCTGTGATTTTCATGGTTGCTAGGTAGCTAGTTGATGACATTCCTGAAATTATAGGTATAATATGATGAATAAATCTGACCGATGGATGTGTATGTAATCAGTGACACTTGGAAGAGTCTCTGATTTCTTGGCCTGTGGAAGGAATGTATGCAGGCACACACAACTATTTATCTCTAAGGAGTGGTTTGGACTTGAGAAAAGATGTCTTGCAATGCCAAAGGTACATTCCTTTCTAAAGCCATTACAGTTTATCAGCAAAATTGTGCAATGGAGTCACTGGTTGCTCAAAATACTTGTATAACACTGAGCAATGTTGTGTAATTTCACTGTTGGGGAGGAACTCCCAGGATGCAAATGGGCCTTAAAGATGGGTGTGCAAGGGGGAAGGCAATCAGGGTATGTTCTTGTGGTGTTGACCTGGAGAGAACAGGAGTGGGGAGGTAACAAGGTGTTTTGAAAGAAAATGTGCTAGTTGGACTTCATTTGTTGCTTTTGTAATTATTTTTATTTAACATTTTATTTATTGATATAGGCAGAAAAAGTAAGAATGCATTAATGGAATTTGCTGCTGGCACAAAGTTGGGAGCGTTTATCTGTCTGGGGATGGAGGAGTAGCAGGCAGCAGGATGGAAAAGAGCTGCTTGCGCTAATAGAGGAGTAATGCAAAAAGTAATAGGTGTTTGTTAGCTATACGTGTACTCTGGCTGAAAATTAGAAGGTATCCAGCTGCCAGAAAAATAAGATTTTGAAGTAACCTTCTTGTAAGGGTAGTGGATGAAAAACTATTCTTGAGATAAAGGTTGGTCAGCTACAAAATTATTTATACCATTGCCTGGCAGCAACAGCCTTGATGATGCTGGAGACCCTTCCAGCATCCTTATGTGCCTGCGTTCCTAGTCACACCAGCTCAGCTCCCCATGTGACTAAGCAACACTTTGCACTTTGGAGAAGAAACACAGGTAGGAAAGCTGGATTTTCCTTTGCAAGCCTATAACAGAGTAAGCCAAGAGTAAATAATATACTTAGGGAAGGTAGCTGCCAAACTCTCTCTCTATACAGCATATCTAAGTTATTGTATTCAGAGATGTGTTATTAGCCAAGTTAATATAATGTTTTGCCAGAGTGTCAAAGGCACGGCCAAATACTGGAATAACCTCTGAAAATTCATAATATTATCCTTCAAACTATGCGTGATATTGTGGAATCTCAGTGATTTCTCAGTAAAACAGTTTTTCAAAACTTTAAATGGCAAAGCAGTGTTTCCCCCCCCGCCCCCGACTTATGCTAAAATACATCATTATTCTTGTCGTGTTCAAAAAGCAGTCCAGAAGCTTACTCTCCAGTGCTTTACGTTCAATGAATTTGTGTGTCAGGGAAAGCCTTTTAATAAGGAGAGTCAGGCATCATCACCTCTACTATCAATAAAAAGAGGAGGAATTTTTGTCATGTATTTATTTAATAGTCATCATCTTTTCTCAACTATCTGTCATTAATAAGGAAAGAGGTTACGCTCCTATTGCTTGTCTAACACATTCTGAAGATATTGAGACCTACAGGATTTAAGCAAAACATTAATGCGAAATGTGTATCTCTCTGCTTGGTTGAATAGGGATAGATAGAGAGACAAACTTGGACATTTTGCTGATTTGAAGATCGAAGGACTGATGATAGATGAACCTGGGCAAGTTAACAGACCTGTTGAAAATGAGAAGGGAAAAGCAGAAGGAAAAACATTTAAGGTAGAGATTTTTTTTTTTTTTTTTTTTTAATTTCTTCTAGTAGTTTCTCATGGCACACTGGAAGCCGTTGTAGGATATGGGATCTATTCTTCTTTGCATAATCCCAATGATATCAGCTATGCCAAATATTGGGGAAACCACTTTGAAGTTAATATACTGGATAGGGTTGAGGGAGGGAGAAGGTGTATAATGTGGTGCTCAGCTCAGGGASTCTGTGAGTGGCTTCAGTTTAGGTGGGGCAGAAATGTCTAAAAACTGAACTGCAGTTTTTGGATATTTTGTCACATAAGACTGAGTCTTGTTTGAAGACTGTTAAAAATGTTAACTGGCTCCAGGGGGCTGTTTCTGAATGTCCTGGAGCTTTGGTTCCTTGGCTACAAAATGAGATGATTTATTTCTCCTTTTTCCTTCTTTCCTATACTTAGAATATAACAGGGAATATTTTTACCTTTGTGAATATGCTGAGATTGTTACAATGAGGCCCTGGTTGAAGCTGTGATTTCTATATGCCATTGTACTACAACATTGTCATAATGTCAGAGATTTATGGGAGCGATGAGGGGGAATTCCCACATGGTCAGTGTAGAAAGGAAACTGTTTTTTGGGRGGGGGGRAAAAAAAAGATACTGAAACGTGTGAGACGCTGAAGGCCATGTGCTGATTTCTTAAACAAAAACATCTTGTTCCACAGTCAGGCAGAGTTAATAACCAAAAGTGCAGTCCATCAAGCCTCTTAAATATTGACTCCTCAGATTAATTCTCTGTGCTCATTCATTTGAGCATTAGACTAGCTTGTTTAATACAGAAACCTCCCCCTGAAGGACTTAACATCTGATCATGGTATTAAAACTGGTTGCAGCTAGGTAAAAATAAATTTTTTTAAAAAGGAAGGAAAAAAAAAAAAAAAGAGAGAGACATCCTTCGGCTTCTGTGAGCTAGAGACATGAGATCTAAAATCATAATATAGCTAGAAAAGGTAGAAAACATCTGAACACTAGGTAAGACCTCTGGTCTTCAGCTTGGCAATAGTGCATCCACTTCATCCTTGCTCACCAAAATTACCTATCAGCCTTTCTAAATTTACTAGTACAGGAGATTAGCTGGTCTCTGCAGAAGGATACTTTACTGAACTTCCTTGACAACCTGACCCTTTCCGTAATTTGTCTCTGGTCCATGACATAAATTCTTGTCTGTAAGGACTTTTTTTACTCTTTTCAGAGCACTGCATGCCACTACAAGGCTAACTTTTTGCTCCCTCATGAGGAGATGATATGGGGGCTAGAGCTGCTAGGACTTTCTGTACAGCTAAGCTCTCTAAATCAGCAGCTTTCACTAGATTTTTCTCTGACTTCTTAATTTCTCATCCTTAAAAGGACAACCAGGGATGAGCAAACACTTCAAAATGTCACAACACCATTTTATAACATTAGCCAACATGCTATCCTATAATGATGGTTTCAGCACTATTCTTATTTTTCTGTGCTGTATCTGCAGCTTATGGCCATTTTTTATTTTAAATAGGATGTTATTCTAATGTGGATATGCTGGTTAAAGTATGCCAGGGATGACTGAATATGCTTTGAGCCCTCCTAAGGAACACAGAGCTTTTAAAGCTCCTGGGAAAACAATTTCACAAATTTTCTGTAAGAAACAAGAAAACTTCAGTAGTTCAGCCCGAAACAGAGATTTTGTGCGGGTGTGATAGAGGAAGTGCGGTCTGACCTGCGCACGCTCCCTCCCGCGTGGGCTGAGTGCCTGCTTCCGTCTGTGTCACCGGGGCCGTGAAAGGGCAAACCCTGGTGAGCACCTGGCCCACCAGTGACGAGAGGGAGCACGAGGTCGCCACTCCCACGAGGCCTTAGCGCGGACCTGAAAGGAAAAATGCAGGTTTAGGTTAAAGGCTCTATTTTAATTAACGTTAATGCTCAAGAAATATTGCAAGCTACCTCTTGCTTTTGGAAGTACGTAAGGTTTTGCACAATGGAGAGTTGGGGCATGTCTGTCGTGTCCTGTGCAATGTAACCCAGAGGTGACAGGCTTTCACTGAGGGCAGGGTCAGGAGGGCTCCAGCTGATGCTGAGCTGGGAGAAAACTTTTCCCACTGCTTGTAAACAGCAAGGAAACTCCTCCTTAACACCAGTGGGGATTACCAACCTCTCCCTTCCACCGACTCAGTGGATTATCTCATCACTCGCTCAACTGCTCACCTATCATTGTTCACACTAAAAGCAAAAAAAAAATCCTGTGACCACTGAGTTTAATCCGGTGTCAACTCAGACCACTGGCAGCTAAAGCAGTTTATGGGCTCGCAGCCTGAATGRAGTAATGGGGGTCTCAAAGCAGACTGGTTCCACTTCAGCTGCCGGCAGGGGAATTGCCCCACGCTGTGCACCAGGCTGCGGAGGGCTTGCAAGACCTAAGGTAACTCCTTTAAAGTGAGCTTGGATCGCTCTACACAGTGCTGCAGCTTACAGCATAAATACTAAAATATGTCATCTACCTGCCTTTTTTCCCCTACCTAACTGAAAATTATTTTACTAATACTCACATGTTTTAAAGTGCATTTGTTCTTCTTTGTTTGCTCATGCCATGTTCATGTTCTTTTCTAAGAAGACTACTAGAAGGAAAATAATTGAAAGTGCATAATTTAAAAAAAAGATTGGGGAATACCCGTTGACAGAGGAAACCTGTTTAAGGGCTATGTTTATCTGGCTGGAAAAGAAAAAACACTGTATAAGAACTTTGCACCCACTGGTACAACAGTGTGGAAAGTTTGTATGAAATGCTTACCCAGGACAAGAAGGATTCAGAGAATTTCTTCTGAAAGCAAATGGATAGCCTGAAACAGGTCTGGCATTTCCTCCAACAGGGATCTGTGAATATTCATGTGCATCAGCCTGTACATTACGCAGCCTGTATCTGCTGGTGTTGCTAGTCTTCCTACACTCTTCCGAATTTAATTTCTCTCTTCTGTCTTCTACACTGTCCCAGTCATTTACTACAGCTCGCTGTCGAGACAGTATGTACTGTGATAACATCTACAGCCTTTGTTACTTTCTCCCATGGTTCTCCTTCTGCAGCGCTTACTCTTGTTCTTGCTCTTCAATAAAAAGTGTTTCTAGGATTTTTTTCTAGACACTAAGTCATCTGCTGCTTTATTTTATGCCCTATTGTCTTTGGATTTCTTTGCTTTTATGTGACACAACTGAGTGAGTTATGTTCTGCATCCATAATGGAGGTGTGCTGTCTGTGGTGTGTGAGGAACAGCACGGGTCCCAAAGAGTTTGCTGGCGAATAAATGAAGCAAGGCAAAGTGCAGAGGTTTGACATGTGTGATCCCTCAAGGGTCAGAGATTGAGCTGGGATCAGAACCTGCTTTCTGACCTCTAGCCCACGGTACCAAGTCAAGTCCCCCCTAGGCTCTGCTGTGTCCAAATTAACATTTGCTTCTTAAGCATTATCAGATTTAGTTTTGACATGTCTTCTTTCATAAATCCATTTAGAATATGTATTTTTTTCCAGACGAAGTTGTGTATTAGAGTCCATCTTGTTGCTTTAATTGATGTTGTCTCCACAGCTAGAGATCAAATTTTACCTTTTTAACAGCCTCTAGGTCTTCACTCAACATCATGTAGTAGGAATTTCTGTCACACACTCAGATTATTCCCTGGCTGTAAGAGCATTTCCACTTGGGCCTCTGCCAGAATCTGTGGTGAAGTTTGTAGGGACCCAGTATTTTTCTTAATTTTTTTTGTTACTATCCTGGGTTGTCCTAGTTCCTACTATCTCYTCCTGAAAAATAAAATCCAGTTTCCTTGACATCAGTTCCTTGTCTCCCCATGTGATCAGGAAAGAAAACAATTAATTTACATATTCTGTTATTGCTGCCCCTGCTATTGCCAACTCGCCTCTACTTTCTCTGAGTTTCTCCTGACTCTTTTCAGTTGACCTCTTTTATCTTACATACTGGAAATGCCATCTTATTACCTCTCAATGGGTGCAGTGCAATCTTCATTCTGTTCTTTGCTTCAGTTTTAAATGTAATGCTTTCCTCTCTGCTTTTCTGGGAATGCTCCCATCTGCCTCCTCTGTGGGATCTGGCATGTTATTCATCTGAAAGGCACAGTTTTTTTCTTTTTCTTTTTTTTTTTTTTTTTTNTTTTTTTTTAATTTTTTTAAAATTTTTTTTCCCCTTTGCTGTTGGTTACTCTTTGCATTTCCTTATTCCTCCAAGTTGGCCATGGTCTACCCCCATCCACCACCATTGGTCTACCCCCATTCATCACCATTTAGCAGTGGAAAAGTAAATGGCAAACACAGTACTGTATCTCTTTGAATGCTCTTGCTCTTTTTTTGAGTATTGTGTTCTCAGATATTTTCCAGAACTTGCCTTGTTCTTGAAAATGTGCCTTGCCYGGATTCCCCATCCTTCCTGAACAAAGGCCTCTGTTGGTATTGAAGAGCTGCTCATTACGAATCTGCATCTTGGACTGTCCTCGCTTTCATATCTATTGGTGCCAGCTATGCTTCTGGAACGAGCCACACTCCCCTCCTACGATGGTTTGCACTGCCCCCTTCTCAGGCAATATCTACAGAAGGTTTTCTCAGTGGACATCTAGCACTATTTACGTGTCTCCTCTTTTTCTTATTTGTGGTGACACCTGTACTCAGGGAAGCAGTTTAGTGCCTTTGTCAGCTGGTTGTATTTTGTAGTAGGTCTGAAATTTTTAAAGAGGAAGAAACTGTCTGTTTCTTAAAGCTGGGCACCCTATCTATCCTCTCTAAATACCTGAGTCTATTTATCTAATATATCATAATATCTCATTGCCAGTGAAATCTCTGCACTCTTTGTTGTCCGCCTTTCCATAGTGAAGTGTTTCTGTCCTACTGTGGTTAATTTGAAGCACAGTAAGAGAATTCAGATCATTTGAATCTAAATCTGCAGATGACCAGTAGCCTGTAAAACTCCTTAGCTTGCTGAAAAGGAAGTGCGTAAGTCTGGCAAATATCACAAAAGATAGTGATGTGGGAAAGAAAAACAGCTATAGTCACATTTGCAAATGATTCTAAATATCTAGGGGAAAAAAAAAAGAAACCCAAGTAATTAAAATAAAAAAGAACAGGATGTCATGAAAATAGGTTCTGACTGTGAGGTCCTTCTGGGAAAAACAGGCTCCGATGGAAGGACCAGAAGCATTTGAAAACTTGTCTGGATGCTGAAGCAGTGTGGCTGTACAGGTTGTTTGCAGGAGCTTTAGTAGGTGGTTACACATGGGAAGGTCTCTGTGTTATACAGCAGTTTCAATGCAAATGGAGTCGGACTGCACCTTGGTTTATTCCAGACTCTTGATTAGTTGTGTAAAAATTGGCAGACGTAGTTTTGTTATAGTGAGATCATAACACGACTGATGTTGCAATTCTGCTGGAATGTAACAGGAGTTAAGGGCTTTTGTTGTCATGAGGCTAGGCTCCTTGCTGTTTTAAGATGTAGGATGGCTCTAATCTCATCAAAAATCAGATTGCATTAAACTGATTGTGGATATCCTTTCCATGTTTTTTTTTAACGTAAACTTGTTTTTTCATCAAAGCTTTTTTTTATCTTTTCTGTGAAGATTAACATGGCTTTTGAAGCCCAGCTACATCAGTTATTGCTGAAGCTAAATCATTTCCTGCCACCCACGCTCAAACACCCCTTCCCAGCTCCCTTAGGGATTTATTTCATCCAATTACCACAACTGCTGGGCAAAGCTAGCCTTTGAGACAGACTCATGGACTGGGGAGCAAATRCCTTCCTTTGAGTCCTTGAAGAGCTCTTGGAGCATCAAGAGTGATAGCCCTGCCAGACGTTGTCTCGGTCCTGATTAGATCCTGCCTCGCTTTATCATCTTGTTTACAGTGAGATTTTCCTTAGGAGGAAGAAAAAATCAAACAGCTGCTTTTCTATCAATTCTCATTTGGGAAAGGTAGTGCTGGATACGGATATTTCAAAATTAAGGCCAGAAGATCTGCTTTCTGCTTTCAATTCCCAGCTCTGCTATTCATTCCTTCTGAACTGGGGCAAATTACACATTCTGCTTTTTTTGCAACATTTTCGGTTGGGTTTCTGATATTATCTTTCTTCTGCTTTCTTTTTTATCTATTTAGATGCTGTCTTGAACAGTGTGCAGTCCCATTTTGCAGCAAAAGAGCTGAAGCACTGATACCCCCAAAGTCATGGCTTTTAAAGCGATTTCATTCCCAATATGACTGAGAGATGTTTCATAAAGTGTCAAGGCACTGGGTTCCTCTTGTAATCAGGGGAACGTGTTGAAAGTCACACGCACTGGTTTGTGCCTAAGCAAGGAAGATGGCTCTCAACAGCCGTTCCCTGGTACCTGAGATGGTGGACTCCCTCCCACTAGAAGCAGAACAGGTGTTGGGTAACTTCTAAATGGGAACTGAAAAATGACACTGTGTGAATTGGGTAGAAAGATGTATTGCCAAAGTCTAATACCTCAATTCAAAACTACCTTGAAGGCAGCATGATGGATTGCTAGCAGAATTTAATCTTTAATGAGTTCCTTCTCTGACTTCATAAAGCCCAATGTGGCTTAATAMTTTTTATCATCTTTGGTTAAAACACAGCATCCCTTTGGATGAAATGAATGTTCAAACTAAGGAGACCATTTTTGAGCTCTCAGAGGAAAAGAAAAGCACAGAAGAACAGAGATTGTTTTGGGTGGGGKTTTTTTTTGCATTATAGGTGTAAAACAATATGTTAAACAAATTCTTCTTAGAACAATAATTTTTTGCAGTGCACCCTCTCTCCAGTTTTGGTTCACATTGTCCCACAACTACCACATTAATTTTTATGATTCTTACATTTGCTGTTCATGCTGTTATTATTAATAGGTTATCATTATTACTTGAAATCAAATGAAGATGATATTCTGACCTGCTAGTTTTGAAACTGTTTTCTTACCTTTTTCATTCTCTTAATTTCTAGAGTTTGTAGGAAGGACTTGTGTTTGTGCAAAAAAAATATTTACCAGCAAATATCCAGGCAACGAAGTGGTTCCCAAAATATTACTTCTATAAATGCTAATCAGCCATTTTGAAAGCTCTCTGGGAGGAGAAGTAATACCCAGTGACTTAAGTAACCAGTCATACAGCACGAATTGCGAATAGCTGACAGAGAATGTGCTACACCATTGTAGCGGTTGGTAATACTCGGTGAGTGGTCTGTATGTGGAAATACCTGACCTCAGGCTCCTTTGCATAACACAGATATTTCCAAAGGTTTGACGTCCATTTCTAGGACAGCACACGAACTGGAGGAACGGCTAAATCTGTTCATTAATTATTTAATAGTATTTCACTCATGTGCTAGCATTCCCAAGCGATAGCTGGACAACATGTTGTTGTGGCCCTCCACACGCTCAACTGGCAGTGCACCTGTAGTTTTACAGAAATGACTGGGACATGTTCATGGGCATCTTCATGAGACTGAGAATTTGGGAGCTGYCAGTGTCATTCCCGTTCAGATGACCCAGTGGCATTTTGATCAAACTTTGAAAGGTTTGGGTGCCTCTGTGGGATTTCATAGTGCTTCTGATAATCTCAGTAGGTTGATAACTGGCTTACTGAGCAGAGATTCGGTTTTGAAGGCGCTTATTTTTTAGAACCAGTTTACTATTTAATTTTGATACAAGGATATAAGATGAAAGGCAACCCAGAAAAAATTTCCTTTGAAATCAATGATGTTACATCCTCTTAAACCAGACCCAAAGATAAGTCGCAAYGCTCTACATGCTACATATTATGCTTAGCAGCCTAGCACTTAGTGTGTCAGTGCAATTGTGGGTAGAAATAATTTGTCATGGAGACAAAGGGAGATTTTTTTAAAAGGTTTGCTGCTTGCAGTRTGTTCAGGAGCTTATATTATATTCATAAGCTGCCACTTTCATTAGAGTACCTGGTCTGCAAGCTTTTCCGTTATGCTTAATGGAGAAATATGACAGAAGGAGGGAGAACAGTAAAGCTAACATGTTTTCAATAAGTTTTGTAATTAAATTCTCCCCTATCCCTGTCTTTGTGATGAGGAAATTTTGCTGAAATACTTTTGCCCCCAATTAAATATTAGAATGTGCACTGCTTTTTTCATTATAACTTTCTTTCTTATAAAGATGAACAATATGTGTTCTTTTGAGGGAAAAGGAAACCCACTTCTGAAGTCCAGTCCTTTGGTCTTTTAATTCTATTTAACTTTGACTCCTAATGCGTGGATGGCATCCTGACTGTTGCTGATGTGCGACAACGTGCAGTGGCAGTCTGTGTGATGTCAAATTAAGACCTTTGAGCCATTCATGCTTTGCAGGGCCAGCAGTTTCAGACTAACTCATATTTACCAGTCTGATGCTAATTTGGATGCTAGCAGGGATAATTTTGGTTGATCAGTAGTTCTTTTGATAACTTTTGATGGATGTTAGTCTAATGTTTTATAGCTACAAGTTCTTGAAGAAAGTAATATTTTAGACGGGAAAGAAGAACAAGAGTGTGTACGCACATAAGAAAAAGAGAGAGAGTGATTGCTTACGTGAACGTTTTGTAAGCAAGTAAGGAAAAAAGGATTAATTATTCTGCACATCATTTCTCACTCTTAAGACAATCTTTTTCCAGTCTGGTTCCCAAGCCACCTTTAACAAAAGCAGCTGGTAGAAGCAGACCAGATAGGTAGATCTCATTTGTATGAATATATCGGTGTGCGAATGATTCGGTCTCATTTTCCCACTCTAATTCTCATTAGTTCTGTAAGAATAATGGCCATTTCAAGTGTTTTGTTAGTAGCTGTGTCACTCTGCTACCAGCCACCCAGCTACTAGTATTGTGAGCGCTTCCCTTATTACTAGACATCTGCAGAAAAGCAGAGAGTACATGTGCAGTGGAGGCCATGAAAAGGGAAATCACGGAGCTCCTGTGTTTGTGCCTCGCTCAGCACCTTCTGCATCAGCTCCAGCTCCACGGAGCAGCCTGTCCACCCAGGCAGGTAGGGAGAACCCCCACCAGCATCTTCTCAAACGTAGCTTGCAGAGAAAGCGACGGTAGTGGTGTGCAGATTTTCACAAGGTGACAAACTCAGTGCACCATAACCACAATTTTTAAAGGCATTTCATGAAGTGTAATCATATTTCCTATTTGGAAGCCTAAGTGAGCAAATGACTCTTCGTTATCCACTGACAGATAGCGTAAATGTTGTTGGTGAATTGATTTACAGGGATTACTAATAGCTTTTAGATATGCTGCTCTGATGTCAAAGATCTCAAAAAAACCCATTGACACCACCCCTTGAATCAAACTCGCTGTAATCCTGCAGTTGGTCAAATGACAGCATATACTTTAAAATGTTCAGCATTGCACTACAAAGGAGCTCAGATTTTATAAGTATTCTGTTAGTGCCTGCAAAGCATGTGCAAAGTGCCTGCAAAGCGTGTGAATAAGATGGATAGGACAGCTTGGTATAGAAGAAACCGCTTTTAGGAGCCATCTGTGTTTTTACTGATGAGATTGAATTTTAACTAATGAAAACTTCAGTGATGCATGTTGTGCATATTGCAGCAACTACACAGTGTGATTAGATTTTATGTAGTAACTTAAGAAAGAGAGGTGGAAAATCCTGCAAGGAATATCTGCCTTATTTTGAGCTGCAGTTGAGTGTTGTTTGGTATTTTTTTTTATCCCCAGTCCTGAATTGATGTATCCTGTTAGAAATTTTCAGAGAAATTTTGCAGACCTTATTTAAAGAGCAAATGTGGTTGAAGATATGGAGTGGTCATATCCTTGCCAGAAGTGAAGTGATCTCTGTCAATTAAGGTCAGAATTGGTAATCACGTCCCCAAAATCGAAAGACCTGGACTTCTTTTTACAGTGCAGCTTACCAGAGCTTGTTTAAAAAAATAAAAATAAAAAAAATTGTGGACAAAGGAAATCCTGATGGTGATTAGTGATCCCTCTGTATATCAATAACTCTTCTGGGATGTTTGGAGGAAAAAATCTTATAATCAGAAACAATTTGGGTTACATACTCTTTATTTTCTGTGAGGGGGATTATGTTGTGATGGAATAGCCCATGTGTTGAGGATTCTAGTATTTCAAATAGATTTAGCTTCCCTTTCCTGAAAACACGTAGTTTGTGGAAATATCTTCCAGGTGCTGGACAACTAGTGTCCAGACCCTGGCAACCAGGTGGGATCTCATCTAGGTTAGGTACCCCAAGTATCTACACCCATGAACTACTCAGATTCCCATTACAGCCAAAGATAGAAAGGAGGCTTCTGCAGTAAATGCATCTCTGCCTGATGCGGGCATCCAAAATGACACCGGTACACCCCAGCCTGTAAGCACTGATTTCTGTGCATTAACTGTCAAACGAGTGTAGGTACAGATGTTGATGTTAGACAAGAATCCCACTTTGCCTCCTTACCCCCAGTGTGGGGGTCCTCTGGCTGCCTTTATCTCCCTGGAAATGAAAAAGGACATTCTTCAATTCCTTTTTTACCTGGACATTATTTTACAGGAGAGATTAGCCCTCCCCATTCCCACCATCACCACATTTTTTAATCTCATCTATGATGGCACAACACTGTAGAAATAGTAGCAAAAGTCCCTGTAACTCATTTCCACTTGTACGTGCCATTTTATTTTGGTTCCTGGTGATGTGACCCCGATACACCATTTCCATGCTCTATGTAATCTTCTGTAATCTATTGCTTTACATTAAAAAAACCCCAAACAAACAACAACAAAAAACCCAAAAAACCACAACCTGGTCTGTTCAGCATGTTTCTAGATAAATGCTGCTTATCTGAACGTGAAGCAGAAAAGGGCAAAATAAATGCAACTTTCAACCTTGAGCACCTAGAAAATGCTGGATGTTTAAAACTTGGGAGATTAAAAATAAATATTAAGGACTCTTGATTCTTCCTCTGAGCTTTTAAGCATTTGCATTATCCCYATTTTTCTTTTGGGGAATTATTAGATGCTTATTTTTTTTTAAGTGAATGTCAAGATTCCCTTGAAATARTGCAAGTCTAAGAGATGGCATTTAGAAAAGGCATCAGATGTTACTGAGAGAGCGAGCTACGTGAGAGTGCAGGTTTACTCCATCTCACAAGAGCTCTCTGGGACCCAGCCCCTTTCCTCATAGCTCTGTTGCACTTAGTTTCTTCTGAGGTGCTGACCACCATCATAGCAGCCAGGCATTACATCCATTTTCATGGCAACTGGGTATCCTGAGTGTCTTAATTACCAGTATGCATGGATATATGTAATCGGTATGGCAAATTCTCAGTAACGATATGACCCTTCTAATGCATTGACATTATCATAGTCTTTCTGCTGTTTGAGTTTTCCTTCAGCTCCTGTTTTCTGCCACACTGAGTTGATCCTTCACGGAGACTTTTTCTGAARGAAGGAAGAGAGAAATAAGGCTAGAAGAGGGAGGAAGGCTGGCAGAAGTTGCTTTTATTTTCCTTCTTTCCTTGGCTCTAAATGGYAGGGGAAGATGTGTGGAGAGAAAAAAATCAATAAGTTAAATGAAAATGAATGTGCTTGCATAGGGACTTGGTCACCAATATCTAAACTCCAGCACATCAATACTTCAGACTTATGGATTTGGRTAAACACAATTACCTCAACAAGGCTTACAAATTACTAGTATTTTGCAGGGAGATTATAACACATCATTAAAGATGAAAGGTTATTTTTCAGAGCTCAGTTAAGTTTTAAATTGCATCCTCAGAGTCTAAGAATGACCTTTTAGTGAGCTTGGGACAGACAGCAGCATCTGAAATGTGGATCAGCACGGGATCGCTGAGCAATGATGCTTCTCATGGAGGGGCAGTGGATCATTAGAGGGGGCACTTAGAGTTTCATGTTGTTCAACTTTGAAATGGTTTTCAATACGCTTATTATCTGGCTTATTCTTCAAAAAGAAAGAMATTCAAAAAGGTGCCTGTTATAAAATTGTATGAAATTGTTCTTCAGAGACTGAATATATACACAAGCTCACTGCTGTTAAGCTAGATACTTGATCTGAAGGAACCTGTACAACTAATTCTAAATGGTGCATAGAACTCTTTCCAAACTTTGTTTTAATTAAATAGCATTTACATTTCTAGCATCCATTTTATTACTTTTTCTCCTACTAATCACTTAACAGTGATATTTCCCCCCAGTAAATCTTTCAGCAGATATGCTTTTTGATTGGCAAACTCCCTTTGCACAGCTATTAGAAATAAATAAAATCTTTAGATATGTTGTTTTTGTGTAACTAATGCTTCACAGCTCCCATACTTACTGAAATGCTTAAACCCTTACTCCACACCCTTCTACATTACTGCTGGCAATTCTCATGTGTGAGAAAACTGGAGCTGCCCCAGACACCGGAGGCAGCTTACAACAGCAGCCCATGTTGCAGTGTAGGCTGGTGTACGGTGACTGGTGCCACTTTAACTGGTGAATAATTAAGACTATAGATCCTAGCCGTATGAGGGAGGCATAGAGCATTCTTGATTTGTGACTTGTTACTGGCATTCAAGATATTTAACATCTCATAGCATCAAGCTCCTTCTAGGGAAAGCTGGGGTAGCAGCATCTGTCCATGCTGTTCTGATAAGCTGTATTTTCATACACCGAAAAAATATCAGTGTTTTGTGGCTGACTGAATTCCATGTAATTTCCTTCATTATAGTTGTTGGCTTGCTCACCACAGTAATTCTGTTGTAGAATTATTTTACAGGATGACAGGGAAATTTATGAGCTGGCAAGGAAAGAGAATTACCTTCTTCTAGTATTTTGTTATACAAATATGATTCACTAGGATTTGGACTTAAAGGGATTTTCGATAATTCTTTTTCTAATTCTGCCTTTATGAATGGCTAAGTTTTCTGCTGTTATAAGTTGCCAGATCTTTGGGGAAGACAATGAAATACTACCAATTCTGATAGAAGAAACTA
Organism: Phoebastria nigripes; assembly: GCA_035582835.1. Classification (NCBI taxonomy): domain Eukaryota; kingdom Metazoa; phylum Chordata; class Aves; order Procellariiformes; family Diomedeidae; genus Phoebastria; species Phoebastria nigripes. The sequence goes on from JAYKAV010001123.1 coordinate 239,862, forward strand.
TCCCTTACAGTTCAGGAAGGAAGAACAAGAACAGGGAAAATTATGCTCTGTAGAGGAAGACCAGAGCAAGGATACTGCAGTTCTTCAAGCTTTTGAAGTTTTTATTCCGAATTTTAATAAAAAGGGGCATGGCTGGGAAGAGGGACCTCCTTACCGATGTATTATTAGAACGTTTTGAACTGAAAGCATTGCATTGTAAAACCTTGTCTTTATTTTGTGACTTGTGGTTTTAAGTTGGAAGTAATTGATGTGGATACTAAGTTGTGAAAATTAAAAGCCTCATTTTTGGAGCTGACACTATACACTGGCTGAGGCTTTGTCTCTAGAGCTTTAGGGCAGCACCTTGACATTTTCGAAGAGGTATCAGTACTGTGGATACATGTCCCTACGTGAACTCTGCATCTATAAGCAACTCTGTGTGCAGGCCATTTAGCTAGCTGTTGCACTGTATCTTGTTTGTACCAAATAATTTTGCTTATAATTAGGAGGCATAAATTTAGATGCTCTTTGAAAACTGTGTTCTCAGTATTAAAGCAATGCAACAAATGGATCCTTTTTTTTGTTGTTGCCAAAATGAGCCCGGATCTGCTATTTAACTTGCTTATATAATGATATTTTTCAGTATGTTTCTTCCACACCATCTGAAGATCCTAAAGCCTGTATGTATTGCACTTGAATATCTTGCATCGAACAGATGTGATATATGCCGACTCGCTGCAATGCTACATGAAAATAGGGACAGAAAGCAAAGGTACCTTTCCAAACTGAAATCGTATGAAGTGATTCCCAATGGGTAGCAGAGGGGGGAAATAGTCAAATTAGAGGCAAAGCAGAAAGCTGGATGGTCCTGTTTTAGAAAGATTGCCAAGGCACCCTTAGCAACCACAGGAGTACAGGATATTGATTTTTCTGTCTCATCCAAAAAACAATACCCCTATCACCAGTGCCTGCACCAGAGGGACTTTTTGGTTTTTTGTTTAGTGATCGCTAGTCTAAGGCCAGGATTTAGAAATGTTGACTGTTTCTGAAAGCCTTCATATGGGTCTGTTGAATATAAGCTGTTTCACATCATTTATACTTGCATCCACCTGATTTCAGCATCTGGTTTCTCGTGGGCTGCTGGAGTTAGAGATTAATGCTGCGCATTTTTCTGAGGCTGGCACTCCTTGTATTTTCGTAAGGAGCAAAGCCTGAATTTTCCAGACTTGGGAAATCCTAAATCCTAAAAGTTTTATAGCAGAGTGATTGGAAGGGCCTAATATAATTAGAATTACATTTTTAAGGCCTAATATTTTTAGGATGCCAGAGCTAGACTATAATTGGCTGTTTGTTTTTTCTTTTTTTTTAAAGTGGTGATTCAATTTAACTTTTTAATAGATCAGATATTAGGCCTTTTAAAGTGACCTTGTCTTTAAGCTAAAGATGTTAATTTTGACTTTGAGCTGGACCAAGTACAGTGAGTCCCAGAATCTGGACCAATCAAGATTACAGTCCCATTTTCCTGGTAACTTTGGTTTACGTTCTGCTTGGGGAAGGATGCCACATACTTATTTGTAACCATCTCTATTTTTGTAGTATCTTGGGATGTGCAGCAGGTATCCCATCCAAGTGATTCTGTTCTACCCCTGCCTAGCTTCTATGATTTGACAAGGTCAAGGCATTTGATGGTTTGTCTTGTTGGAAAAAACACTGTGTGAGATGATAGTTTAGGAATTAAGGGGAGTGATTTGTTCAAATATAGAACATATAAGGAAAAAAAATTTGGGGGAGCATAAACAGATTTCCAAGGTCACTTATACATATGTGAAGACATATTTGAAAGAGAAAACTGTTCATCATCCAATATCATGGGCCAAATTTTCAGCTAGTGCCTTTGCAGTAAGCTTTGCATAAGTTATCAGGGGAAAGGGTCTATAACACAACTTCAAAGTACACTTCTCTTTCTCTGGTTGGTTTTGGGAAGGTCTGGTCTCTGCTCTTAAGACTTGTCCATCAGATTCAAAGGAATTCTGGAAAAATGGTAATATATAAACAACAACATTAAGACAGAAAACTATGGGGGTCATATTTTCCCTAACATTGGTGCTCTTTCTTAGAGTGGTGGCACCATTTGTCTTCCTGATTATAGCCAGTGCCTCTTCACTGTGACAGCTGCTATTTTCTGCCTGTGCCTGACTGAATCCCAGTGCTTGACAGCACCTCTGCCTGCACGGCCTTACCCCCCGCTTTCTAATTTCAGCCCCGGCGTACAAAGTAATTTCATCCAAGTGATCTTCTGTCACATTCAGTTGACTTGATTGTCCACTCCTAAATGCCTTTGCCACTTCAGATTGACACTGCCTTTAAGTCAGCTAACTTCAAAGCCAACTTAAATTTGCTTTTCAGTGTTAGCCATGCTACCCTGCATCTCACACTTGTGACTGGACTACTTATAGCCAGAGACTCTGCCTGTATGAGTGATTCGTCCATTATGCATGGTCATGGTGAGTCATTTTCTTACTCCTCTCCAAATTAATGCTAATTGCATTACACTGCTATTCTCACAAGAAAAATTAGTTGTATGATGCTGATGTACTCTAGTTGGCTAAAAAGCCTTATTTGGGAAGCAGAACTCCTGGGTTTTTTCCTCCTGAGCTCTACACTTATGTTTCATGTCTTCACAGAGCATATTTTAATGTGTGTTTTTTTCCCAGCAACCAGGGCTAGAAACTACTTTTTATTTTTTTTCTTTTTCCTAAGATACTAAAATTTCAATGTACTCCGATGATTCCAGGAGCTGAGGCTTTGAGCAATGTGACCGACCTCTGCATCCTGCGATACAATGTTCCCTAATTTCAGTGCGTGTTTTAGGAATGCTGGTAGATCGATGAATACTGAGTGCACTAAGAACCTCGTGGCCTCCTCAGTACCGTTTCCTCTTCATCCCTTTGACTCTGGAAAAGATGCCTTTATGGTTTATTTATTTTATTTATTGATCTCTTTYCCTTTCTTCTACAAAGGCTACACTAAAGCGTGTATCTTCAAAAAGAAGTGAAGTATATCCAGCACACTTGGGTAAAAGAGTACTTGCTTTCACTAGAAAAGCCAAATTTCTGAATGAAAAGTTTACCCGTTTGTCTAGTAGCAGTAATAAGCTGCAGGAACTGCCACCACCTGGAGAGCCAAGACAGGAGAAAGGAAAGGGAATTCAGTAGCTGAGCCCTACAGTCAGGAGCGCTAACACAAAGGCTGAGTTTGCYGAGAAGAGCCCTATGAAGAAAGAAAAGCAATTTTCTGTTGAGAAACCTAGAGAAAGGATAAAAGACTATTGCAAACCCACAGTGTTTGGGAAGGGTTGAGGGAGTGACAAACTGGACTAAGCTTATCTGTGGTCCATGGCCCTCAGGAGATACTCTTCCATGTGTTCGGTTTGGGGTTGGGTGGCAGCCCTAATGCTGCCTCACTTCACAGAACTGCTGTGCAATCTAGAAAGAAAAAGGTTTTCTCCAGCTTCACCAGATAGATGCTAAAAAAATGCTGCTCCTCAGCACAGAGGAGCGCTGAGAGGGCCACCCTGGCCAGACAGGCATGATGTCCTCGGTCCAGGTGGGAGATCTGAAGATCTGGCCACTTCTGTAGGAGCCAAGGTGGCAATGTGGAGCGCTGTGATAAAATCCAGACCCTACCACAGGGAAGCTCTAATTCTGAAAGCAAGACAAAAATTTTGTTGCTGTTCACAAGGCATGGCTGTCCCTGAAGGCTTAAGAAACAAAGCTGAGGAAGATAATTCTTGGACCCCCATTGACCATTTGGTGTTGCTTGCCCACCAGACAATAGCTGCAGGTTGTTCTCATTTTGAGGCTGTAAAGGTACTGTCCCCAGTTTCTGGCCTGTTCTGGGAAACGTGTTGCCATGCTTCGYTCCCCACAGTCCCTCTGCCAAGGGCTCTGCAGGGACACATGTTTTAGTGCTGTTTAGATACTTGGCCTCAGCCTCCCATGCTGGGGCTGATGCTGTTGAATGGGGTTATGGGGAACAGAAGAGCTTATGAAGTGGTGCTTAGCTGTGTAATAATTTCCTGAGTGTCAGTGCTCAAACCTCCAGCAGATTAATTTTGTACTAAACAACATACTACTTGTTTGTGAATAAAGTCCCCGATCTAACTGCTKTTGCTAGAGCTGCATTGAACTTGTACGTTGGTGACCTTTTCGTCTGAGGATGGGGTACAATAGGACAAAATATGTCTGGAAAATATGTTACATGATAAAACTGGTCTGAGAAAGCTGTGGTTGAACAGAAYGGTCATTGACTCAGACGTCCTGGAGGTTATTTTCCTTATGAGATAATATAATTATAGGAATTATAAATGGAGAGAAAGTATTGAGGTATTTTTGGTCCTTCCATGACAACACAGTGCTCCTACATCACTATTTCCTGGTTCTTTCCACATCTACTAACACTTAGCCATCTGATATTACTTTGCTAAAATTAATCCTCAACTTTATCTAACCCTTCTGAATAACTATGAGGTAAACAACATTTAACTCTCCAATAGTTTTGGAAAGTTAACTAAATCAATTAGGTGAAACCACCTAAGCTGGTTTTTGTTTGTTTGTTTGTTTGTTTGTTTGTTTTTGGGGGGGGGTTGGGGGGAGGGGTGGTCAGTAAAGGTCTTTGGATCATATGTAATCTCATGTATTTAAATTCCGTCATTGCAGTGGTGTTTGAAAGTAGACAAACTCTGCAAGAGTGTTTTAAGGAATGGATCCCAGGATAGGATAGAGAGCACCCTTTCTAACTTCCGAGACTCTAAACCTCCTTGAAAGGATCTCATATTTCTCTTTCTCATGCTGTGGAACACCCTGAACTGCTGTTTTCCCAGGTGAGATTTGAAGTGTCAGTGCACTCTATGTGCCACCTTTTTACTGTGATCTGATGTGACCGATTCTGAGCAACCAGAATGGCTTTGCCATTTTATCTGAGGCCTGGAAGACTTAAAAGAAACTTCTTGAGATCAATCTATCAAGGTAACGAAACCTCAAATTTCTTTTAGTCTGTGGAAGAAGAAGATGCTCAAAACCTGGCAAGAATAAGACATCCAGACTTTACTGCATATATTGCTGTCATTGAATTGGGGAAATTCAATCTGGTTATGATCATTGCAAGACCAGAAGACAAGCAAAGCATGCTAAATAACAATAACTGAGCTCTAACATGCATCGTCAGCTTTGAAAGTTTTGGTCTGAAAGGCTTATCGTGAGTTTTCCCAACCATCTCCAGTTAAAACTACTTGTGTTGTTTCATCTATTTGTATTCATGGCAATTACTCTTTATTTGTGAGAGAATACCCTCTAGATTTCAGAATTTCTTCACTGAATATTTGTATAAACTTATGTGGAGAAGAGCAATGTCTTACTGGGCTTTATTCTTCCTGAGCTTGAAAGTGGCTCTTGCTGCCTGTTCCAGAAAGAACATCCTGAAGTGCATCCATGGGCCCAGAGAACCCTGAATGGTAGCAAGACAATTAGGTAGAAGTGGAGGAAAAATATTGTGGTCAAAGTATTAGTTCTGCCACAAACTACCCAAGTGATTATTTGGGTAGGACACTTAGGGTGGGATTTGATTGCCTAGACCTAGGGTCCTGGTGCCACTCATGATGTCTTTATTATAATCTGAGACATTTGGACCCTGATGGCAAATACGACAAAGATGATGGGATTTAAGAGAGACATCTCTTTCTGGAAGGATGGCAACTGGAGACTAGATGGTACCTAAAATGATGCAGGATGTTTCAGTAACTGAATGCCACCCTTTATGGGAAAAAAGGGGGAATTAGCAACACTCAGAGTACTGGTACCTCAGTGTAGCTCTTGGGCACTTAGCCTCCATAGGGCATTCAAACCCCTGGGCGGGCACCTGGCAGTGCAGGAGGACATGCAAATTGTCTCAAAATTCACCAAATCCATTGCACTTAGCTTGTGAAACAGTGCTGAGTGCAGGGATATCCTTTAAATCCTATTGCCCTCCCAGAGTTAAATTCCCGGGGCGCCTGTCAGCCGAGCCTCACAAAGATTTGCAGCCTGAAGCCCTTTCCTGGCAGAGGAAAGCGCCTGCCTGGGACCTTGCTGTTAAAGTGCGATAGTCTTCTCCTTATTGCCATTCACATGACTCCTTTTTCCCAGAGGGATGGTCCAGGCCCCACCTCCAGAGATGTTTCTGATGTCCTCCCTGCCCTGCATGTGAATCCCCAAATGCTGCAACAGCACTGGCAGAACAAATCGCTCTTGAATTCTCCACCTGGGTGTGTTTGAACACTTGTGTGATTCGACTAGCTGAAATATGACATGTGTCTGTAAAACTGAAAATGGGTTTTCACAGCCTGCTGGCCTTCAGAGAGGGTGTGTGGGCTGAATGGATCACTATCAAGCAGGGGATGCAAATGTTTTCTTGCAATTTTTTTTCCTTGGGAGAAGATGGTAACAGTGATTAAAGTAAAATTCAGCTTTTCCCTCTGCAGAAGCTTCATTACACCAGCCTGTAGGCTTCTTCTCAGTGCCTTCAGTTGTAGCCTGTAATCTAGCTTTTTGCTTTCTGCCACAGCAGTGCAGCCTTTCAGATTCCTCTCTCCCAGTATCTTTTGCAGGACAGAATGGACCCCTTTTTAATAAGGCAAGAGGAGTCTTTGTGTAATTTAGACTATTTGTGTCTTACCAACAAGGTGTCAGTTTTCTTCCATAACTTCTTCCACACTAAAATCAAAGGCATATCTTCTTCAAAGATATGATTCTACCCCTTCCCTTCCTTCTGCTCTGCTTCTCTGGCTTAAGCAATCTCCCTCTGAACATCTAATATTAAAGGGTACACTTATTTTACCTCAGTTGCAAATGTTTTCCATTAAGTTCTTGGAACCCTGCTCCTCTAAGTCTGTGCTTTCTAACTCCTGGCACAACATTTTGAGTTCCTCTGGGAGAAAATGAGACAACAAGGTGGATGTGAGTGGCACCAGGTACCCATGATGATGTCTGCTGCTATTTGGTAGTAACAATAGTTTGATAGTAACAATAATCTCTGGGGTTTTTTTCAATAAATGCCAGAGATTTGGCACATGCAGTCGGGCAGATTGTGCAAGCAAATACTTAAGGCTGCCTTTTTAAAGGCCAGGTTTCTAGCCCAAGCTCTGCCAAGCAGGAATTTTTTCAACTTCTAAGCCAGCATATTTTGTAAAAGAGGAGGTCTCTGTTTGCTCACCTTTCTGGGATAGGCATGCAAGAGTAACATCTCGGAAAGATACAGCTGAATAGATGTCAGATAATGTCCTAGGTTGGTGATCTGAGGGTGGTTTATTTTCTGTTCAACCTTCTTGTGCACAGCACGGCCCTGGTTTGTTTGACACAGCAGGCAGTTGTGTTTTACTGAAGGTTGGGCATCTGCAAAGAAGAAGGGGCAAGAAAGTGCTAGGGTTGTCATGAGCCACTTCCTAAAGATTAACAATATTTGGGTTGAATTTCAGCTGTTTCTGGGGCTGCCCACAGACACTTGTGCTCCAGTTCTGTCACCGGAGACTGAAACACCAAGAGAAATGCTAACTTTAGTTAAAAAAATAGATGGACTGTCCTTTCCTGCTGCCACCCACGCAAGACTTAATTTGAAAAATGTTTACTTCAGAAAGGCAGTGAAAGTGTTTGTAGTTCTTAAAAACTGATTATTTGACTTAAGGTAAAAGGTCCATGGGGTAAATTCTGCAAAAAGATGGTCTGACCAGGTTGCTTTACCTAAGTTTTAATACATTTCCGTGCTTTCATGGAAATTTTTAATGGTCTTATTGTGTTAATGGTGATGTAACTTCTGCCTTTTTTTTATAGAAAACAACATATTACCCATTCTCATTACAATAACATGCCCTTCCCATTTTAAATTTAAAACATGTCCAAGTTAAGAAAAATAAATGCCAAAACTAGTTTTCCTCACTTCTGCATTCTTCAGTTACTCCTGTGACAGATTTGGGATCTGCCTGTGCCAAGCTGAATTCCATTTTGATGGCTGAGCCCCTCTGCCTTACAGGATTATTCATACTATCTGATGACTGTTCTTTGGTATTTCAGCCTTTTTGTTGATTTAAAACATCTTTCTGCAACAGGGATTTGATGCCGGTTGGGGTGCAAGAAATGTTTGCACCTGCGCAGCCCAAGGTGGGGTGGATGTTCCCAATGTCGTGGCCGGGAARGCAGTAGCACCACTTCTTGTAAACCTGAAGGGAGGCAAGAGGGAAGCACCGATTCCTCTAGCTCTGTCCCCAAAGCACCGTTTCTGCTTGATGTGTTACCGGTTAGAAAAGGCAGCTCAGGCAGTGGCAATGCTGCACTCCTTTGCATGGTGCATTTTGGCCAGGAAGAGCCATCTGCAGAAGATAAGCGTTTTCTGCTAGGGGGTTGTTGATTTTCTTGGGCTGACTTCCAGGTAGAGTGATGGGGATGGGGTCTGGAAGCCTCCCAGCTGCAAAGGACGGACAGAAAAGAGCTGGTTTTTTAAAATCAGGTGTTTTCCAGACCAAAGAGGTAGCAGATTGTCATGTTGTCAGTAGAAGAAAGTTGTAAAGAGAGAAATCAGAGAGGGCGTTTTGTTCTGTGCACGCACTCAAGGGAGGCAAAAGGCTGAGATCGCTTTGTGGGAAACTGAATCTATAATTTGTATTAAAAAAAAAAACCTGCAGTGCTCTCCTGCTTGCAGGAGTAAAAGTGGTAGTGGTTATCAAATTATTTTTTAAAGACTGTCTTTCTAAAAGGGATTGRGTGGCAATCCATAGGCCTCTGGTGTGAATCCGCCTGCCCAAATGTGAGGGGGAGAGGGAGTGAAGAAGCGGGTTGCCAGAAARCCCAGAGCTCTGGTCTGGGGGTCTACGATGATTAGCTCCAGCCCTGCAGCCTGGGAAGGGCGATGGGCATGGAGGCTATTTGGATCCATGCAGTCAGAGATAAAAGACAGTAACGTGTTAATGTCCTATCTTTACACAGTTAATGTCCTGTCCTGTCAGRGGTCTCTCTGCAGTAAACAAGTGTTTTTGGATAGAAGGGAGGGGCTGTTAACAGCCATTTGAAAGTGGTAGTGGTGGAAATCTCTTTTTTTCTCTCTCTGCCCTGCCTTTCCTATTTCTTCTGTTCATTAATTCCTTGTATTTCCTTCTCCTTACACAGTGAAACAAAACCGGCTGTTTTCCTTTTGTTTCTAGCTGGTTTATCTGTCTGCTTCTCATGAATTAGCACAATACTACAAAATCTGGACTGCAAATCAAGCAGAGATCAGGCTCTGTGAATGGGAAATTAGATCTATTTTGCTTAAAAAAAAAAAGAAAAAAAGGAGCGGTAACTCCGACCYAAAAAAATGCTTATAGAAAGCTCCCTGAGAGCATTGCTTTTAGATAGTAATTTCAATTTACAGGAGTGCTTTTCATCCCAGGTATGGGCTAAGTGGAAAATACGGATGAAAAAATGTTGTAAGTATTTCTTAAATCAGAATTTAATTTCCTAATTTTTAATTGGTACTTAAATAAAATTTTGCCAACTGCCTTAGCACCAGATTTTSAAATCACTTTTCAAGTAACACCTTTACCATGGAGTATTATTTAGCACAAACTGCCATTATAGAGCAACACGAATTTCATTCTTCTACCGTTTGCTTTTAATATCCACTGCTGCTAACACAGATGGCACCCATGTGACACAGTAATTTTATACACAGTTTAATAAACAGAAGATTTCTCATTTGTGGTTTCTTCTGCATATCCAGCTCGAGTTCAAACAAAAGAAGACAAGAGCTGTACAGCAAAGCCTCAGCGAACGTGAAGCTCCGCCAGCTTTCAGTCTGTCTCGACTGAAGGACGGTACCCATGGAGCTAACACAAAATCTAGCTCATCTCCACGCTGGAATGCAAAACCTTGCAGAGAGACATTGTCTCCGAGCTGTCAATGCTCTGGTGTCAGGCTTGCCTGGCTGCCAAGCTTCGTGGTTTGCTGCTCCTGATCAGTTTGTCCCTGAGGACTCTGTCTTTCAATGGAGAGGATAGGAAGAAAAGATGTTTGGGAGAAGTAAGCCCTGATGAGGCGATGGTGACAGCTTAGGGGCAGTGCGCTTCCTCTCCACTTTTACCTTCATGGCAGCTGATGTCTAATTAGCAAATCCTGTTGGTGGTTTGTCTGCTCACTCTTGTTGCTTTCTTACTCACTCTCATAATTTTCTTTTAATATATGCCATTCTTCATCTTTTGTGTGCATACCCCCATCCTAAAATGAGCTAGAAGAGCTGAGCTCGTCTCCTTGTCTCCCCTTGTAAAGCTGCTCTGCAGGGGTAGGAGCAGTGCACAACTAGCAATAACTCGCTATGTAACTCTGCATGTATAGCGTTTTCTGTAGGAGGGAAGGGCACAACCTAAAAAAGCTTGCTTCCTAAGCTAGCCAAAAGAGGATGCTTATAAAATATTAAGCCTCTCTGATACTTATTCAGCACAGAGGAGGTCGGCTTCTCGTTTGCTTTATGAAGCTCTTGTTTCATTTTAAAAGATGATTATTAGGATGGTGAGTGGTTAGTTCCARCTCAACATATTTCTTGGCAAATATGGGTGACCCATAAATTTTCAGATGAGATGAAGTCTGATGGTAGTCCTGATGAACTGGGTGATGTTTTAATGAAGTGGGAGAGGTGGGATGAATAACACTTAGGAATCAATAACAAGATTTTTTGTTCTAARGCAGGGACAACACATCAATGGGAGATGAGAAGTGGATCTGAATGTATCTGTTAACCAGAGGTTGATGTAGCTGATTCTACTAAAAAAATATCMAGGGAACAGGGAAATATTAGTATTCTCTTTCAGAGCTATACTGGTTTTGGCTGGGATAGAGTTAATTTTCTTCATAGTAGCTTGTATGGTGCTATATTTTGGATTTGTGATGAAAACAGTCTTGCTGACACAAGGATGTTTTAGCTATTGCTGAGCAGTGCTTGCACAGCGTCAAGGTCTCTTCTGCTTCTCACACCACCCCACCAGCGAGTAGGCTGGGGGTGCACAAGAAGTTGGGAGGGGACACAGCTGAGACAGCTGWCCCCAGCTGCCCAGAGGGACATCCCATACATATGATGTCATGCTCAGCAWCAAAAACTAGGGTGGGCGTTGCCAAGGCTGCTATTGCTCAGGGACTGGCTGGGCATCRGTCGGCTGGTAGTGAGCAATTGGGGGATTTTTGTATCACTTGTTTTTCTTGGTTTTGTTCTTCGTTGTTTATTTATTTATTAATTTAAACTTATTAAACTGTCTTCATCTCARCCCATGACTTTTCTCACTTTTACCCTTCCAATTCTCTCCCCCATCCTGCTGCGGGGGGAGCGAGTGAGCGACTGTGTGGYGCTGAGCTGCCWACCAGGATTAACCCACGACAACGGCCTTGAAGCTTCATTTGACATCATGTGTTTAGTTCCGGGTGCTCATGTTCCGGAAAGGTGCACTTGAACTGGGACAAGTGCAAAGGAAAAATACTACGGTGAACAGGGAACAAGGTTTCTGTCTTAGGCTATCAAAAGCCATTGTTTATTTGGCTTGGCCAAAGACACACTGCAAAAGGTTGTAACGTGTACTACTCAGACATTCAAATACACCGTGAGCATCAAACATGGTGAAGAGCTGTTTAAGTCATCACAGATGAGCAGCAAACTTATAGAGTTAATGTAAATTTTCAGGTAAGGCAACTGAACGGCTTTATTGAGTACATGTTAGGTCAGAGTTCATAAACAATGAGATRGTTTAATCATTTACTTAAGACTGTAGCCTGATCTCCAGCAGATTGAGCAGTCTCTCTAGGAAAGGGGACACGAGGGGTGTGACAGAGAAATCCCCTTCAGTCTTGGGATGRTGATGCTGCCCTCAGAGCCTCTCACTTGTGCTGCTTCTGTTTAAATTTGKCTAGTGTGCACAAAGCTTAGGTCAGACACAGCAGATGGGTTCAGCACTTTTTACAAGTCAAGTATTTCTCCAGCATGTTATAGAATTTCATCAGGTTTTTTAACATTTGCAGCTGACTATTAACCCTTTTGACTATTAGTGGGTTATTAGTTAAATTTCTGCTATTTGCAGTGGTCAGTCAACAAGTCATACACAAGTTGATAGTTGTGTTTGCTTCTTGTTGTACCCGTACCACTTTGTTTTGATCCCCCTTTTCGGATGCACTTTGGCTTATGGAATGGCTGTAGCCTACTTGGGATTCTGCTGCTTGTTCCAGCTTTCTTTACTGTCCACATCTATGATGAGAGGTGAAAGAGGCTGGCCACCATCCTTCCGTAATTTTAAGATTGCTGCATGCTGCATGTGGAGGAGCTTTGAATTAAAGGAGTAGCTTGAAACAATTGAAAGAGTACTACTGGCACAAAATGAACTGCTTAAATTCATAGGCGACCAATTTGCAAAGCAGAAGAAGGTTTCCAGCCATCCGAGAGATAAAGTTCTGGGGGGGRAAAAGACCCCTCTGAGAACAAGGACCTGAAATCTAAGCTAGAGTTTCATAAATTTATGGAAAGGATTTTATAACACAACAGAGAAATTCATGTAAATAGAAAATACAACTTGTGATTCATGTATAGGTATTTTTAAGGGGCTTTAGAAGGAGACTGGTTTGCTGTTGGCATSATATTGATATCGTACTAATCCCATGCTTTAGAGCTTCAACTGGCTGCTTGCTGAGACTAAAAAGGAATTTATTTCTCCTTGGGCTATAACTAAACCCAGGAGATAGTGGTGCTTATATGTCTTGCTCAGTGACTCAGAGTGAAATACATCACCACATTTGGAGACCAAAAAGATAGTTTCCTCAGGTAAGACTGGCAAGGACTACACAAATTCCTTTCTGGCTTTCTGTACTAAAATGGAGCGTGGTTAGCCTAGGTTGTTCTGGGAGTTAAATCTTACACTTTCCTACTGTTACAGAGATTTAGGACACTGGTAACGTTCTTGAGATCCCCTAATCTCCTTCACGTCCGTTCCTTATAGATGGGTGTTTTTAATCCTTTACTGAAGATGTAAATTTATTGCCAGGCACTGGTGGTTGTTTTGTGGCCTTTGGAGTAGATGCTTACCCCAAATGGTTCTTCCCAGCCCCACGTTTGGATGTCCTCACGCCGTGTTTTCCTCTGTTCTCTGTACTCCCATAACTGAGCTTACAGCGCTCTTTACTATTCTTTCCACAGACACCTGCCTCTGTATTTCCCTTCACAAAACCTTTATGAATTACCTACATCAGGTTGTGTGTGCAGGAGAACAGAGAGTCTTTGGATCGGAGGATTTTCATGGTAGCAGGGGAATACTGTTAGTGTTACTGTACTGTACTACTGTGTGAGCTGTTGACTGTGGAGCCATCATCATGTTTTGTTTCATATTGCACTTCAAGTCACTTCCTCTTCGCTTGAGGAAAGAAAATGACGTGCTTCAAACATAAGCTCATTAAACCTTCAAAATGTGGATGAGTCTCATGAACCTATCTTTTCAGTTCCAAGTTCTGATCTTTTCCAACTGAGTCAAACAACCCGCCATGTTCATTGCAGTACGTCTGCTGGGCTCCTAGTGCGCCCATCAGCTGATCTCAGGTACACGTTTCTCCTTGCAACTGAAACAAACTCCTGCTGGAAAAGGGCTGAGCCCCAAACCTGGGATGATATTGCAGCTGTGACTGCAGTGAAGCAGATGCACCTTCTCTGTCATGAGTATGTTAACCCCCTGGTCCACAGACCTTTTGAAAATTCAGATCAAGATCTGTGGATTAAGGCTTAGGCTATCCTTAATTCATCTCCCAGATTTAAAAGCAACAAACTATATTCCCAACATTTCCATCAGCTAGCACAGTGACTGCTTTTTATGTGCTGGTTGTGGAATGCATCCAGCTGTGAACGGGTTTCCTCATCTAATAAAGATCCTTCTAAACAATGGCCAAAAAAGGATTCTTTAACCCATGATCTGGAATAGTCAGCACGCAGACCAAAGCTTAGACTGATGGAAGGTAACTGTGAAGGTCCAGATTCCCTCTGCTCTCAAAACAATGACAATCTTTTTTATACTCGGCAAATTTTATGATTTCCAAAAGGACAACTGTATTGATCAACACAGAGGCTTTCTGAAAGGCTTTGAGGCAGGCACGGATGCAGAGCGAGGGTCTGAGAAAGGATAAAGATGCCAATGCATAAGGCTTGTCAAGCTGTTGCCAATACCCAGAACAGCAATAATTAACTCTTCGTGAACAGTTAAATTTGGGGAGTTAAGAGGTGACTGTGTTCCACAGCCAGCTTAGCAAAATAACTGCATCCTGTGGGCTTTGCCATGAAGTTAGCTGAATTTGGAAAGCTGGTCCCATAGTTCTAGTCAAGCTGTGCAAATACTCTGGGCACATTTAATATATGTAAATTAAATTAATGTTAAATCACCATGTCTCTGTTGTAGTGAATAATACAGAAAAAGCAAATGGGATGCACAGGAAATGGAGGTGATTCAGCTGTCAGACTGTGTGCATGAATATTTCCCCAAACTCTTCTCTAAATGGAGAGATTACAAAAGTACAATTTGACTTAAAAGAGCAAATATTTAATAAGTTAAAAAATGGTGACATTATTATGTTTCTTTCTGCTTAGTCCTGCAGTGCTCTAGCTTTAGCTTTAATGTTCAAGCTTGATAATTTAGTTTTCTAAAAATAGCTTGCCAGACTATGCCTTACATTTCATTATTTTTTGAATACTCCTTTGGACATTCCAGGCCATAAAAATCAGCCCCCAAACTTGCACTGTAAAGCAAATATTGTTCCTTCCTTGGGTGGATGAATTATTAATCGAGGTTGGGCTTTTTTGGTGCAGGAAGTTCTGGCGAGTTCAGTTTTGCAACAAGGATTTTAATCTTGTATCGCTGACCTCTTAGTGCAGGCAAGTAGATATAAAACTGATTAATTATAAATGTCATAATGCTGCCAAACTCTGAGCTAAGGGAAAAGGTGGCAGTTCAGAAGGACACACATCTCGAGTCCCTCAGAGGTCGCAGAGGTGCGCAGGTCAAAGGTGCTGCTGGACAGGCTGCAGCTCTGCTTGGGTTGTTGTCAGCAACAGAAAGCGGCTTAGTTTTTGTCAGGGTTGGCTGTAAGGGTTTTCTGTTGGGTTTTTTTTCTTTTCTTTTTTTCTTAAAACCAGTGGGTACTCTAATATTGACACTCATGGGCTTTTAATGGGAGTGGGTAAAGAGACAARAGTGTGAGTACAAAGGATTCTCTTTTGCTGCTTCTTAGAGAAAGCACATTGAACTTGTGTTGAATAGAATGAAAAAGAAAGCTGTCTCCGGGATGTTTTTTTAAAATAATGTGTAGTATTGATGTTTTACACATTTAGTTGGGAGGGACTTTGCACTCAAGTGTGCGAATGCTATTGTAACTGAAGGGCCGCAGTAATCAAGCACTGAAGGACTTCTTCCCCTAGAGATTTATTTTTGGTGGTACTTCTGTGTTTTAAAGAAAAACTGATTGACAACAAAAAGCCTAGATAAGAACAAAAACCTTTTGAATAAATCAGGATGTTTAGTTCCAAAATTTTCATTAGTAGAAGGACATGTTATGTGAAGTATTGACCTTAATTATTAAAGGAAGAAAGAGGAGTTTCTACCCCTAAATATCCTGTTTTGTAACCCTGAGCCAGGTCATCAGGCACAATCCTTCAGTCAGTAGGAAGAGGCTTGGGTCTGTGCTTTCCTTATTTTGTTGTGCCTCAGGACAGAGTGAGGACCCTACTCTACCTTGCTGGGATATTGTGCTACCTCCCCAATGACGTCTAGTTGCAAAGCCCCGCTGGCGATGCGAAGGTGGAAGAAGGTACCTTGCGGGCTTGAAATGGTCTTTGGGATGTCCCAGGACAGGGAAACTTCCCAGAGTGTGGTGATCCCTTATCCGAGCAGCGTGAGGATGACTGCTGTCCTCATTCAACTGCGACATGGCGTTAGCCTGCGGGGAAGAGACTCACTGGAAAGCAGCGTGGTTGAGTTGGATCTGGATGCTCGGTGTTGGAAGGAACTGTTGTACAAGCAGCCCCAGCCTTCACCCTGGGACTGGCCTCTCTCTCCTGGAGATGATGTGTGAGAAAGCACTTGCTTAGGAATAATTTGTTTGGCATCTCATGTTAACTTTCTGTACCTTTCTGGGTCTGCTAAAGCGCAATACGGCTGTCTAGGGAAGGTGCGGTATTTTTGGAGAGACAGGGAGTGATATGAACTTGTGTGTGCCTCAGGACAAGACGTAGCAGGGGGCTACATGGTCTTTTTGAACCTGCCTCATGGCAGCAGGGAGCCCCTGGACCTGAGCTTCCTTTCAGCACAGCCTGCAGCTTCAGGAGGCAGGAGTTGTTAAATTACCTTTTTGTGAAGCCATTCAGATAGAAGTTGTACTCCGTGTGGTCCAGGGTCTTCTGCTGTCCTATCCCTATCAGGCATGGCCCTAGCAGGCCTCCATGATCGCATCCTTCAGCAGGTCTGGGGACATCTCTGTCTCCCAAAGCTGGAGTCTTCCTCTCCTTAGCCAGGCTCCTCGTATTTTGGCATGCAGACATGGGAAAAATATTTGGGGTTTCTATTTCTTCTTTTTTTTTTCTTTATACAATTTCCCTCCCTCTGCCTCCATAGTCCTTCTTTCTCTAGCATAAACCCAGCCCCATCTCACAAATGTTCTCTCCTTGCCTGAGTTTGAACTCTATTTTCCTCTCAATCCTATCAAGTATCAAATGATTTTTCCTAAATGTTACCCCACAGCTGTAACTGTAGTCGGACTGCCTACCTTAGGAAACAAACCCCAAACCCGAGCAGAACAACCGCCCTAGGTACAGACATACTGGGAAGAGTGGTGAGGAAGGTAAAGTGGGAGGAAGAGGGATGAAGCCAAACAGGAGTTACCGACCCAGTCTGCATGCCTGAAGGACACAACAAAATTCAAGGCAAGCTGAGTGGCATGGAGATGTGGGAGGACGTGATGTGGTTTGTCTTTGCCCAGAAAGGCTCTCCTCTCCTCCCCATGGCAGAGCTTGTGTGCCTCTGTGTCCTGGGAAGCGAATAAAGTCCAGATTGTCAAGTGGTGGGATGACAACATGGTTCTTGATCACACAGCCTGCGAAACAGCCTGGGGAGGCAGCCCCACATCACTGCTTGAATCAGATACCCTTGAAATACTTTGCAGCCAAGTCATCTGAAAACGTAAGGCTGAGGAGCGGCTCCAGTTTACATCCAAAGCCAAACAAAACTCCTGATTTCTGCAGCTGCCCTCCAGCTTCCCTGCTTTCATCTGTCATCACTTTCTGTATCGCACTGCCATAAATCCATGCCTCTATTGTTCTTCTGTGAAACACCATGTGTTGATGGATAATGCTTTCATTAGTCCTAGCAGCATCGTGCCCGTTCACAGAGCCAGGAGTCACTTATTGTTTGCCAATTATTTATTAGGTGATTAATGTACATAAATGAAACATTTATGAAAATACGTCCGTCAAAATTTCTGCTGAAATGATCGGTGTTACAATAGTTGGCAAGGGGCTTGTATGGAGGGGAGAGCTCCCCTGAAGTCAAGAGCAACCCCAAAAAACAATAGGGAAAGAAAGATGCCTCAGAGTGGTTAATTTAAATAGACAAGGGATGAGGGAAGGTGAAGAGGTGAAATGGACTGTTTGACCTAGTTTGACAGCAGAGATTGTCAAAGGAGCTGTTTTCTCTCAGAAGGTGCAGCTTTGTGAAGTTCAGATTTCTGTGGGGATGTGTCAGCCGTTGTCAGCAGGAATGGAGGAATTCATTCCAATGATGCTGGCATGTTTCTTTTTAATGTGTTTACTAACGTTCACCTTCTGTTCAGGAACTATCGCACTGAAAAATCTTGGCATGCAAACATCAAATTACTTGGAAATTTCTGTTCTACAAGGACATCTTGTGTATTTCAAAGCTGACACTGAAAAACAAAATAGAATCCAAAACCTGCAGCCTTTTCTGCTGGGTGAACCAAGTTTTCTGCACATCGGGTTGTTGGTAAAACATAGAAATATGAGCTTGGTCTTGCGAAACTAGGTCCTTCCCATGGGAACACAAAGCCTTTTAATACTCAGCTTTGCGGTGTGCCCATTAGTTATCGCTGATGTCAGGCTGATGCACTTTTCAGTGCAAAGTCTCCATGCGCTGGCTCCATTTCGGCAGGAAACCCTGTAATGTTTTTCTGACTCTGATGCAAAAGGTCAGCGCACAAGAAATCTGCACGCTGAGGAAGGCAGTGCCCGTGCTGCTGCTGGCACTAACCTCTCCTAAAATGGGGAGATGGGTCTGGACCCATTTCTGGCGTAGGATAGGGGGAAGGGGGGAAAATAACCACTTGTCCAGATCTGGGATGTGTCACAGAAACTCTGCTGTTTCCTGGTCTTTAACATGTCAGGGRTCCCGCTGAGCTTGTCACAGCCTAGATTTCACCTCAGTGCCATCAGGTTCCCCAGTGTCCTGTGGCCAAAGGAGTGCACTGTATCACACTTAATAAATAAGATGGGAGGTGAATGGTGTTTGAGACTTTTAAAGCCAAAGTAAGGATTTCACCACAGAATTCCTTTTGAAATTTCTAGACATTTGTTTTGATTTGCTTTTGTCTGAATTGTAAAATATCAATCTTTTTTTTGCTCAGGTAGTGAAAACTTAGATCCCCCCCCCCCCTTTTTTTCTGGGTCCCAAAGTCCATTCCGCAGGATGGACCTGCCTGATGGGTGCTGCGGGACCAGCAGTAACCCCAGTGGGGAGATCTCCTTTGCTCACCTGCGCATCAGCACCAGACCTAGCGGCAGCCATCTCATCGTGGGGTCGCTAGTTTCAGTGGGCAAGAGGCTTGGGATACTTCTCCTTTTTCAGGCTTTGAGGTCCCGGTGGGTGGAGAGCCATTTCTCTTCATGTGCTTCCRCTACCTGGTCATCAAGCCCTCTCTGAGCCTCTTGCCTACAGCTTAATGCARATGACCAAGAAGCTCCATGGTTTGGGTAGCATCAAGCTGCTGCCTTCCTGGCTGGGGAGATGGAGACAGGAATTTTGCTGCCTCACAGGTCAGCGTGCCCATAGCAGAGCTGATACAGGGGGGAGGGCAGAAGTGGCCAGGCAGTGCCATGTTTCATTTAGGGAGATGAAGTTTTGGGGTAGAGTCAACTCACAGGTGCTGGCACTGCTGGGCACTGCGTGCCTATGGAGGGGGGCAGGTGTGTGGGGCATGCAATGTAAGCTGGGGACAGTGCTGCTTTGGCTGCTGAGGACCCTTTTGAGCTGGCAATGGTCATGAGACCTCATTTTGACACTGTCCTTGTTTAGCTGGAATGGAAGATGCTCTGGGGCTTGATTATTTTGGTTTTGTGGATTATACACAACATCGATGGGAAAGCAGTGAGATCCCAGGAAAGCCCTCTTTTGTGATGATTAAAGCAAATAAATAAAATTTGAGGTGCTCTGTCACTTTTTTTTCTTTCAGCCGCCTAAGTATAGCTGCACTGGAAAGGTTTGCGTGACATGAGGGCAAACAGCAAATTCTTCCTTTCAGAAATGGGGGAAGGTACTTCTTTATTTATATAGCTGGGGCCTGATTCATTCCTTTGATCATGAACTGCAGCTTGTCTGTTACCAGTATTACTTCATACTTCATCTTTTCTCATCTAGTTTCTTTTCCTTTTGATTTTCCTCTGTTACTTCTGCCAGTTGTGCTACGTGAGGAGAATAAGTAAACTTGAGACCTAAATTGGCACTGGAAAGACACATCCCTCTCGCTAGTAAATTACTTGTGTTGGATGCCTTGGAAGTTTGACCGGGATGCAAAAGCTTAGCGCTTGTGCTGGACAGTAAAATGAAGAGTTTGTCTGGCATCCATCTGGCACCCTCTGCAGAGCATTCCTCTTGCACTTGGCTCGTTATGGTCTGGTGTGCTCTAGTGCAAAGCAGGCACACAAACACGCAAACTCTAAGCTCTCGGGACCAAATCCCAGGGAAGACTGGGGAATTCGGTGACATTTTTTTCCCTTAGGAGCTCTGGAAGGCTGGAGGCTGCAGCATGTAGTTTCTTTTAACTTAGAGGTTAGGGCAAAAAGCTTAAATGTGTTCCTCGTGAAACCCAGAGGTCAAAGAGAGTAAAGCTATGGAGACTCCAGTTCCTCCACACCGATTCAGCAGAGAGACCAATTTTGCCCCTCCTAGGAGGGGGAAGACCTTGCAGCTGCATGGAGAGAACAAGAAGAGTTGGGAGGCCCAGCAACCCTGCTTGGCTCAGTGCTTTTCTTGATGGCCCTCTCTCAGAAGCCTTTCCAAGCCCCTCCGTTCACTAGCTGGTGGATTTCTGGAAGAGCTCCCTTTCTGGGTAAGCCCTAGCCCATTTCTCCAGCCCAGCGCTCACCCTGGTAATGACTGTCCTGTCCTCTAGTATTTTGGCAGAGAGCAGCACGAGGAGAGCACAGTCCCACACACCTGTGGCTCAGCAACCATCCAAAACACAGACACCCTGTGCATGCCATGGCATTTGACATGTGGCCACTCTGACTTTGAAGAGGTTAAAGGACCGTTGCTGCCTGGGCTTGGTGGTCTGTTTGGTGGTGGTGGTGTTTYGTTTTTCCCTTTTTAAAAATTTTTTAATTTCTCATCTCTATGCGTGCTCCTTTTCCTCCCCTTCAGATCACACAGTGGGAAGGACGGGAGAGCACTTCTCTGCATTTCAAAGCCACCACAATGCACAATTTATGTGCATTCAGAAGAATTTCCGAACTTCTCTTTGTAACACATGTTAGGAAGTAATGACATATTTTTGCAAACCTCTTGAAAGACACCAAGRCACAAATCTATCATGAACGCCTGAAATTTTGATCATGACATTTACTCAATTGATTCAGTAGTAGGTTTTTCTGCCCCACCCCTCCATTTGAAGTCCCATCCTCTAGAGGCAAGTGACTACTTGAGAAATTCAGCTTTCATTTAAGTTTTCAGCTCTCATAATCGTAGGTGGATGGTTAAAAAACAAAAAAACCCAAGTGTTAACTAAAACACCCAGGAAGATAAGGAGATTAAGAAGAACTGAGCATTGTCAGGTTACAAATAATTATTTTTAAGCTGAATCTCCTGACCAGCTGGATTTAGGTTTTTTTTGTTTTGGAGTGCCACAGGCTGTCAGTMCTTGTGTCCACTAAAAAACTTTTCTTAATAAGAGCAATTTTTACTGGTGTGATTTCAAGCCTGATCAATCCTATGCTAACCTAATTTTTAATTCATCTTGCCCTTGTTTATGCAAGCTGATAAGTTGTGCTCCACATTATATTACTATTACGTTGTAGTTATTGCATTTTTCCCTTTTATGTGATAGATTTAGCCAGTGTAGACAGAAGGGTCTAGATACATAAGTACTGTATAGAGTACATTGCAATGCTTGGGGGGTCCATAACGGGCTGTGTTATCCTTAAATCCCTGGTTCAGATCTGGCCTCTGGTCCGTGGTGACTGACGCATCCCACTGATTTCTTCCCAGCTTGCAAGTCACTGTGATGAGAGTGGGGGATACACAGACGCTATATTTTTTAATCTATTTTTTATGTCTGTGACTAGGTAAAGATTAGGTCTTGCATTGTTGATTCCCATCTCCTCTTTTAGCTGTAAGAGCTCCTTCTCCTCAATTTTTTTTCAATAAAGTCTAATTCTAGGACATGGAGCTACAGATCCTCTCCAGCTGAATATGCGAGTATACTGAACATGTTGATTTTTACAATTTTACAGACCTTTTTTTTTCTTTTCCTTTTCTTTAAACCCCAAAACCACCAAAAATCCTGGCTGGAGAGGATTTCTTTCCTTCCCGCCTGATGGAGTTTGACCTCGGCYGGAGGGGTTTGTGGGGAGACCTTGCTGTGCTGCTCGGTTAGGGAGGCAGACAGGAGGGATGGGCAGAGCGGGCAGCGGGCACTTCGTGCTCGCCGGCGGCCTCGCAGGTAGCTTCTCCGCGTGAGGCTGTGAGTCACCGCGGCACGGCAGCCTGCCGAAATGAGTAATTGAAAGGGGTGGCAGGGGCTAGGGAGAAGGTTTAACGGAGGGATGACTACGCCTTTTTGTGCCACGTTTTATAAGTGAGGGTTTTTTTAACAGGCAGTGGCTTAACATCTGTAAATAGACTAATTCTTTTCTTCCTGGTTGGCGGTGTGTCACGGTCCCCTGGTCCCCTCCATTTGGATCTGTTAGTGATAACAGTAAATTTGCATTGTACCAAAGGGACTTTGTTTCCCTAGCTCATTTAAATGCAGAAATCATCCTTTGAAGTGCCTGATGTGATCTTCTCCATCCTGCACGTGGCCCTTCCTCTCCATGGCTGTGTGATACCCCCGTGGCCATGGTGGAAATCTCGTGTAACGTTAGTTGTAACAAAATGTTGGGAAAATACTGATGGTCTTCGCAGCTGCAGGCGACACCAAGGAAGCAGTGGTGTGTGCCCAGGTGTTTGCTGCCCGAGGTGGTCCAAGGGCCCTTGTGGGAAGCCTTGGAGAAACTTTTCTCACCAGCATTTGGCCCTTGGTGACTTTTTTTTGTCTTCAAAGCCCATGTTAGGCTTAGCTTCCAGGTAACTTATTCCCGACTTCCTATTTTTGTGCCTTTGAGAAAGGTGATGCATAACCTGCCCTTTCTCACAGGTATTTCAGCTTTGTGGCTGTCTCTTTTCCTTGCAATAACGATTTGCAAAAGGCGTCTCTTGCCCCGTAATGAGGATTGATAGGCAGTGCCCAGGTCTGCGCAGAGCAATAAGGACGCGGGGAACGGAGAGCTGACGGGAAGAGCAGGCGCCGGGGCCAAGCAGGTTAGCACGAACACCACCGGCCATCTGCAAAGACAAATTGGGTTTCTGAAAATAGCGTGGCACTTGAATTGAGGCTCATCTCTAATGTGAATTTATACTTCTGGAARAAAACAACCCGGGATTACATTTGCCAGCTGTTCGATTGATTCAGTTGAACTGGCGCAAGTGTTACCGCTCGGTGTCTGCTGGGGAGATCTTCCATCCCCAACGCTGAATGCTTCATTTATGTTTGGTGACAGGCTGATAAACATCGCCGGGCGGTTTCATTCTCTGCACCCGGGCAGAGGGATTAAAGTGTGCGAGTGGCTTAGGAAGATGGGACGTGGCAGGATTTCACTTTTTGAAAGGGGAGTCCTGGCTGATGGCTGCTCAGTGATGTTTAAAAAGTCTTTAGTAAGAATATGTAAAAAGAGCTGAAGTTAACACATGAAGACCATTCCTCTCTTGTTTCTGTACAAGCCCTGTTACCATCCTAAGCGAAAACATGGCCAGTTGCTCGGTGGTGAAGCATCAGGCAGCGGGACCGTAGTATCCCTGGGAAGGCAGTGAAGTTTTTCTGCTTAGTGATGACATATAAAAAAGGAATAAGCTAACCGTCCTTTCTAATCCCAGGTGGAGCTCTGGGGGGTGGTAAATGACTTTCTGAATGATCCCACAGGCTCAGAAGAAAGCCCCTGGGCTGTGTGTGCTGGGCTGGGCGAGCGCAGGAGCAGCCAGCCCGGGGGGACGGAGGCTTCTCCCTGGCCGGGAGTTTGTCAGCGCGGGTCAGGCCGGTCCAGCAGCTGTTGGGGTAGGCTTGGTCCTGCCTCGTGCCCTGGGCATAGATGAGGGGACCCACYGAGGTTCCTGCCAGCACTGTTTTCTGTGGGTCTGGGACTGGCTGTATTTAGACTTAAACTCTGCTTATCTGCTGCCTGAGACGTATTTCAGTCCAGGGAATTGGCTTTATTTACCTCCCTTTTGCTTTCGATAAGCTGGTGGAGAACTAGTGATAAGAAAGGGATTTTTTTTTGTTTGTTTTTTTGTTCTTGGGGTTTTTTTCCTTTAGAAGTGAAATGCTATTTAAAGGTGACATGCTGCTTTCCAAGTGCGCTCTATCTGCATTAAAAATTTTGTAAATACAGGCAGAAGTGTATTCGGCTTTGAGTTGTATTTAATTAAATACCCATTGGCTATCATTAAGATATACTATTACAGCAACCCATGATCTGAGAGTTTATTAATGCTCCAGGTAATCTGGGCATGCACGGTGGATGGGACGGAGGGGCAGAAGTAGGGTTTCTCTGTCTGTGTTACAGTGGAAACCGAAGAAAGCAAATAGGCCGCAACGGGGGCACGTAACTCTCCTTTAATGCTGGTAGAGGACAAATCCATTCTTTTTGGGTAAGTAAGTGTTTTAGAAGCTGCAGCTGATCTGTATTGTGTTGCTTATTGTTATTCCGGGGCAATAGTAATTGATATATCTTTAGCCTGATGCCTTACTTTTCTTTATACATGTAATGTAATCGTTAAAAAGCTTTGAATATTGATGCAGTTATGCAATTGAGAAAAGAAGGCAATAAAGGGGAAATGAAAAAAAAGACTGTAAATTAAAAAAAAAAAGTAAAGGAAAAATAAAGTGGGTAGGAAAGAGAAAGAGATGACCATTTCCTAATACTGTCGGCAATCTGGTACGGAAAGTCRCAGGCGATGGTTATGACTCCACGGCAAATGGAAACCCTGGGGCCACGTGGAGGATGCTGGACAGCAGCAGGGTGCAGGGCACCTGTTGACATCTCTGCATCCCTTGCAGGTTTTGAAAATCCCAATGATCTAGGGTGCTGCTTCCCACCCAAGTGATTTCAGTGTGCTTCCGTGCCAATAGTAAACCCTTGGAGAACATGGATGAYGGGAGGCAGAGGATGGCTGCTGCTGCTGCTGCAGCTGAGATCCCAGCACTGGGCCCGGACAAACTTGTTTATCGCTGAAGGCAAGGGGCTCTGCATGGGTTCTGCTCTTCCCCTGCGGTATGTGGTGCTGCCGAGCCCGGGCACAGCCTGCTCGGGGCCAGCTGGGTCCCTGCAGGCGCTGGGACTCGATTGCCGCACTGGTGCGGCACGGCACGGCCAACGCCGCAGCCCGAGCGACGCGCGGCCGAGGGGGAGGTAGGCGGCTGCACGCACGCTGCCAGCTTTGCATACACGCACAGTCTCAACCGACTGCTTGTTTGCCAGCATCTTATTTTCATGATTTGTTGTTTTTGCTGTGCAAGTGAGCACCAAATCAGACACAAAAGCAAGCACTGCAGAAGGCTCTGTATGTTGCTGGAAAACAGCCTGATAAAATAAACAGATGCTGTCATAAAAAATAAAGCAGAAAGTCTGTTAAATAGAGCTTCCCTTGAAGAAAAGGAAAGTATTTCATGCAGCGTACATTGAATTTTCTGGGGTTTATTTTGGTTGTTTTGACCTGTGAAGTTGCTGAAGCCTCAGCCATGAGGCTGCATGTGCTTGGAAAGGGTCTGCACCCAACACTGAAAAACAGTGGTGGCTGAATTTTTCAGTGATACCTCGACATCGGCACATTGTGCGCTCTGGCTTTTCAGAGGAGCTAGCTATTGAGTTTTACATGCGAAGAAAAGTAGTTGAGGAGTATCTAGTTTGAACTCAGAGGACCCCGACTATTTTTTTAATTTTTTTTTTTTTTAATATTTTAAGAGAACAAGACTGCTTCTTGCAGTCTGCTTTCTTGCAGAAAACCTGCCAAGATAAAATTGGTAGAAGATGTTGTGAGGAGTAGGCCAGTTGCAGGGGGGATGCTGAAATAKAAACCCCGCTGCTTCGGGGTAGCCTCAGCTCTCTGGAAGTAGGAAAAGATGAAAACAGCATCAGGCTGTGATACTTCCTGAGGATAAATTTTACAGCACTTCAGAGGAGGCAGCAGAAGAGCCTCAACAGATTTGGGAGCAGTGTCTGGAGGAAGGCTAGAAGATCGGGAATCCTCCTTTTCTCAGTGGTCTACTGAAACAACCCAGACTTTGGCGTTATTGAGAAGACGTCCAATGATTTAACCCATACTAAACCTTCCAGTTTTATGGATATGTGTCTCTGATAGGTGGCTGAATTACTGCACTCTCAGGCAAAAGCAGCAGCAACTATTAATAAGCAGAAAAGGAGGAGGTAGAAGTGGTATTGTAGCAGTGACCCAGGAATAGCAGCAATATCTGAGCCTCTTTTCAACTACCTCATATCATGTCATTACTAGTTTTAGCTTCGTTGACATGTTATTTTGTCCAAAACATTCCCATTTTAAGGTCTTGCACTCTGTGGTTGCTTTTTTTTTTTTTTTTTAATTGGATTTTTTGGTACAGTCTGAAACATGTCTGTTATAACTTAGCTCTAGTACGGTTAGCAGTCCATTTGCCAGTGAGGTGCTTGGATATTGCAGTGCCCTGGCACATTTGGGAATGTGTTTCCCTCTTTGTGTAGCATTTTTGAATAGTTCCTTAGGGGAGGCTGGTTGGATGTGGTTAGGCTTGTGCTCTCACAGTTACCCTCCAGGGAAACTCCATCAGGTCCAAAAAACCAAGTAAACCAATTCATGTTTTAAGGTTTCTCTGATAATTGTTTTTACACATGTTAGGGGAATTAATTCCACAACTTCTTGATGTTTGAATTTCCCATTCCTTGTCAGCACTTCAACCTCTTCAGAAGTTTTTGATCATCCTGAAGAATTTTCCTAGTAAGCTGATGTTGGAAAATCTTTCCATCATTATTTAAAAAAAAAAAAAAGAATTAATAAACAAAAGTGTTGTATGTTATAACATTTAAGGCTGATCTTTTTATGACCCCACAAAAGCAAGGCGATGGAAAATGTCAGTCCATCCTGGTTCATGTGCTACTTACTGACAGGGGAACTCCCAACCTGAAAGCATGAACTTCTTCAGCCCCAATTAAACTTCCCTTTAGCTGTAACAGATACGCATTTTCTGTGGATCAGCACAAAGAAGGACTTGAGTAGTTTCTAAAGGTATATATCTGCTAGTAGTGCTGATCAGAGAACAGATTGTTTTACTCTGCAAAAAAGTCGAGATTTGGGGGGAGCTCCCCCTCCTCACTCCAAGTTAAGCATTTGCAGAGACTGTGCAAGAATTGATTTTATTTCCATTTTAAACTTCAGAAGAAAAAGTAATATAGTACATACGGCTTGAAAGATGGTTTTTTAAAAAAAATACATTTTGGAATACATCTTTCTGAAACATTTGTGATAGAATAAGGTCCAACTTCATTTTCATGAGATTGTTTCACTCTATTTTCTTCCAATTTTGGTAGAATTGAAGCAGCATTTTCCACTGAAAAAACTGTCAGTGAGAAAATGTCTGGATTCTGGCCACCTCCTATGTGTACCCACCTACACATGGACCTCATGATGTGGTAGCAGTGCTCTTTGGTCAATGGACTTCTCTTTGGTCCATGGACTTAACCTTATCCATACTACTTGGGCAGGCCAGAGTTTCTGCACAGCCTTCATTTAACCTCCCACCACACCGCAGACTTTCTCTGCTATTCTGTGGTGCTCTTCTGGGAAGTTATTCTTGCCTCTGTTTACATTTTTTCCATAGAGTTGGAAACAGGTTCCTCATAATCTCAAAAAGAAAAATACCTTTTATCACATGGCCTATGCAGAGGTGGTGACTATTGTAAACCAAAGAGTTGTTGGTGGTTAATTAAATGTGGAGGGACAGTAACTCTGCTTTAAAAAGTATATTATTTCTTTTTGGTGAGGAAGGGTGATACTTACAGTTACCAGTGTCTAGCTGTGTACTATGAAATGACAGCAACTTTGTTTGCACTGAAAAAAATTCCATATGGTGAGTACGTAAAGGAAAGGTTAGAAGTAAAAAATAGTAAGTTAAATACACCCAGGTTATATTTGGCAGTGTATCAAGGAATCCAGTAAGGCCTAGAAAGATGCCTTAAAAACTGGCATGTCAAGACCAGATCAAAGTATGCTTGTTGGTGTCATCTTGGTTGGTTTTTTCTGTCTGTTCTGGTTAAGGATGTTCGTCCTTAACTTTTCAGCTTTGATACGTGCATTTGCATGTTTGTTTTTTGTTTTGTGGTGGTTTGGTGAAGAATTTTTTTTGCCAAACTGGTTAGGCTTTTTTTTTTTTTCCTAGATTTTTGTCTTTATTTAACCTTCTACAAGGGCCCCTTCCTCCAGTGCAGCTCAAGGGATAGAAAACAGCTGTGTCTTGTTCCTTGGAGCTCACGGCAGGGCTCCTTGTCTATGACACCCACAGACAGAAGAGAGTGCCACCAGAATCTCACTTTTCATCTTGGTCTGTCATTGGGATATAAACCATGTCTACTGTTACTGCTTTATATGCTTAGCAGATGGCCTTGCTGAAGCATGCCATGGGGATCAAGTTAATTTTTTTTTCTTTAAGTTGCTGTGGGATTTTGGCAAATTGTTTTGATTGTCTAGTCCCCTGATTCAACACCAAACCACCCAGAGCAGAGGCGGCACCTCACCAGCTGCAAGCAAGCCCACTGCAACTGGCTGTGGGCAGCCGCGTGCCCTGCTGCTGCATCGGGGCTGCTGGGCTCCCCGGCTCTGTGGGGATCTGTCGGCAGAGGAGTGGCCGCTGGACGCTGCTTGTCCTTATGTGTTGGGCCCCCGGCCAGGAGGGCTGTGATGGCACATCTCCTCTGTGCACCGGAGGTGGGTGGCTTGTTTTGGCAGTGGGCAGCATGTCAGGATCCCCAGATCCGCCGTGTTTCCTCCAGCCGCCTGGCAGGTCTTGCAAGTGAAACTTCAACGCCAGAGCCAGCTGTGATGGAGCTGTGCTTTGCCTGTTTCCGTTTTCTGTTTGAGAGTAGAAGGCCTGGCACGATGACGCTGGGTGGATGCCCCGTTACCGACATGCCAAACCCATGCTGAGCAGTTTGGGATGGGGAAGCCCAGCCCAAGGTCCCACCCCACATCTCTGGGGCTGTGAGCAATGCCTGTTTGACAGCTTGACCTCCCCGCCCCAGTTGCCTGAAGGGTAAAATGCATCTAACCAAAGGCTTGGCTTGCTTTGGCCAACTGATGAATTAATTGAGATATGCTGAGGCATCCTCTCCGCAGCCTCTTGTGAGGCGGTACAGAGAGGCCAGGGCAGGGCGAGCTGCCAAGCCAGGCACTGGGGGAGGGATCCCTGTGCTATGTGGGGGTCAAGCACTTGCTCAATAAACCTCCTGCCCAGGGGTGCAGGGATCGGTGGGGCAAGGAGGGCACAGGCTGAATCGAGCGGGTTTGCTCTGCCACACCACACCACGTCCCACTGTCACAGCCCCTCGGGAAGAAGCCAGGGGCGAGGGTGTCCTCAGAGGGATGAGGTGCATGGGGTGGCGGGGCTGAAGGCGAGCACGTGGCACGGTGTTTCTCAGTCGTGTGGGAGCTTAAAAGAACTGGGAGGTGGAAAGAAATTTTAGCCCTGCCTCAGGACTCGCTAAGCACAAATGCAAGCTCGGTGATTCAACAGACCCAAGTGAAGGGTGTATTTTTCTGCAGAAGGTTTTAAGGGGTTTGCTGGTATGAGGTGAAACCATGGATGTCATCCGTAGCATCTCTTACCACACTGACGTCATCACTACCCGCACCACGCAGGCGATTGGCAACTTTAAGCTTCCAGCTATTAATCCCTTTAATCTCCTTGTGATCTAAGCAATGTTATAAATTAGCAGAGTACCTTTTTTCACCCCCCCCCCCCCCCCTTTTTTTTTCTTTTGGAAAACAAATTCAATTCACTTTATTCTTCCAGAATTAAAGGCAATGTTGTGGGAATTGTGGCCGAATTGAAATGTTCCTTTTTTTGCTAATATGTTATTGCCAATAGCTGTTTGTTTGTTTGGTGTGTGTTAATTTTTGGATAAAAAAGAAAAGTTCAGAGACAGCTGGATATACATTAATCTTAGCTAAAAGCTTTTCAGCAGATTAACCCTGGAAGGCAAAAAGGATGTGAACACAGCTGGAATGAATGATTGTTTTCTATTTCAAAAGAATATCCATAAAGCTCTTTATTTTGGGGATTCACACCGAGTATTACAAAATTATCTCTTTCTGCCTTTCTTCAGACTTCCCTTTAC
This sequence comes from Phoebastria nigripes, assembly GCA_035582835.1. Classification (NCBI taxonomy): domain Eukaryota; kingdom Metazoa; phylum Chordata; class Aves; order Procellariiformes; family Diomedeidae; genus Phoebastria; species Phoebastria nigripes. The sequence continues at coordinate 269,817 of JAYKAV010001123.1, forward strand.
AAGTGTCCCGAGAGTGACTTACTATGTAAGTTTATTTCTGTTGAGCTGCTGAAATAAGTTGCCCAAATCCTTCCTGCCCCTCTTCTGGGCTATCGGTGATAGTTCTGATTTCTTAGGGATTTTATCTATTTGTGGTGAAGTTGCTGGGAATTCATTAGTGGTAAGACCAAAATCAAGGATCGCGGGGCATATGCATAGCTCGGTGCTTGTGCCACACTATTGTAGTAATGTGCCTGTACTGTGGTTTCCTAAAAAGTGCATCTTTTACTGTTTGGTCCTGGAGGGCAGCCAAAGCCCTCACTGGGGTATGGGGTTTAACTACTGAGCATCCACCACCAGCACAAAAAAAAAAGAATCAGAAATGAAATGCCAGAGTTTCATTTTGGAGGCAGAAACTGAGAATAGGAAGAATATGGCGGGGAATTGAAACAAAACTTTCATCTTGGACTCAGAGCAAAACCTTTTGCTCTCCAGGTGTTGCAATAGGCATGTGCAGGTGTGCCAGTGCACACAGGTAATGAAGATGAGAAGGGTTTTGATTCCTCTGCCATGGGATGTTTGCCCAATGCCCTGCCTCCATGAGGCAGGGGGAGAAAATCTTCCATTCATGTTGGCTTTGTTCTGGCAAATTTGACCAGAAACCAAACCCAGATGCAGTCAACCCCAAGCTACCTTCATGTTTGGTTCGTTTTGGCAAACGCACGTTTGGAGGAAAGGGGGAGAAAGGTATGTGCAAGCCACTGCCTGCTGGCCAGCTTCTTTCACTGAAGTGCTGGATGTGCAGCTCGTGCTTGCGCTGAAGTCTGTGCTGTGCTTGCGGGCAGGTGATCTCTTCCCTCGTGCTCAGGCTGTAATGTGGAGGCAGCGATGCTTCTGACTCCCTGATATCAAAACTTGCACCGTGCCCGGTGCTAACAAACTGAGCTTTGGGTGGGAAAGGTGAAGAGTCGCTTATGTAAAATTGGAGGGCACGGGTGAACATGCAACTCCACTGAGACTGCTGCAAGCTCCAAATCCCCCCCGACACTTGGGACCTTTCAGTACTTTACCCACTCTTTTGCTTTCGATTAACAATGTCAGACAGATCCTGCTATCACTGTGCAGCTAAAAACAAAACAAAAACCCAAAGAAACCCCTAACCCTAAACTAGAAAGCAAACAAAAACCCCCATTGCTTTGATCCTGAATGTTTCTACCTCCTCTTTACATGTTGGTGACTTCTACATTTCAGCTGGCTTCCAAAAAAGCTCATTGCAAAGGAGGCTGTTACAGCAATTCCAGTTGTCTAGAAAAGGCAGTTTTCATGTGTCAGCTGATGACGACGGACTCTAGCTGCTGCGAGGCAAGCAAAGAGCGCCCGGTACTGCTGTAACGAAGTGTGACCCGCGGGTTATGTCTGCAGTGACTGATGGATGCAGAACTGAAACCTGAATGTCGCAGCTGGGCTTGGGAGACTTTGCACGTGGAAAGAAAGCAGACACTTGAAAAGGGCACKTCATTTACAGAGGCGGTGTAATGGCTCCTTTCACAACTTCATCATGTGGTGCAAGGAGCAGATTCGGTATCCCTAGAGTGTGGAAGGGAGGTCTGGACAAACACACTTTAACTTAAATTACTGCGAAATTTTTTTTTTAGACCAACGTCTGCCTGCAAAGTCCGTATGGACTGTTTGCTTTTCTCTGTCATCTTCATCACAGCATCCAAAAACTTCGTAAAGATTTCCAGGTTGTTCCCTTGCAATGCCGGACTCAGACACGTGCGTTTTGTTAGGGACTTGAGATGGTGAGAGAGAGATGAATTGCGCAGCCCAAGGGCTTAYGGAGAGCTTCTGACAGCCAAAAACCCACCCAACCTCTAGTCGTGGTCTGGCGTGGGGGTCATAAAACCTGTCTGCAACATTCGTCATGACAGATTGCGTCCTGAGAAAACATTGCCAGGCAGATTTGGAGAGAGGGTATTTTAGATAAAAGCGATATTAAGAAGTACTCTGAGGAAAACATCCAGGGGTGACTGGATCTGTAGTTTGTTTTCCTACAGTTTATTGGAAAAACAAAGGATAATAAAAAAAAAAACCAACAAACTTTTACTGCCTGTATGACATCATATTTCCTGTTGAGCTAAGTGTTTTAATGAGAAATATTGCAATTAGGTTTTAGCTGATTCTTTAGCATTGTTTTGGTAGGGATTAACCATTGCTGCTGACTGAGGATGCGTGTGCTTGAGCTCCCACTGCTTTCTGCTGGAGCTGTGGCTGCTGTGGCTGCCAGGGGAGGAAAAGTTCCCCTGCTTGACGGACAGTCTATAAAAATCTTCACTATTCTAGAGCTGAAAAATGATAAGAAAACTGCTGTGACACTTACCTAACCTACAGCTCCTTTTGGTCACCTCTGAGGAAGCTGGAGACCTTTCCTCTTATGCTTTTCTCTCCCTCCTGTGCGGAGCACACAGGCTATTGCACACCCGCTCCCTGGCACCCGGCCACACCACCACGGGTGTCCAGGCGGTGTCCAGGTGATGTCCATGTGGCGTCCAGGTGGTGTCCAGGCGCTGCTTCAGAGGGGCAGGTCTCTGGCTGCACCGGCCAGAGAGCGCTGGGACCTTTAACTTGCTGCCTGGACCCAAAAGCACAGGGGGTGCAAACCCCTTACTGAATTTCCAGTGAAGAAAGAAGCCTTCCCTGTTGTTCATTTATCAACATTCTAAGAAATAATTTGAGCTCCCTGGGGAGGGGGACCTCAATACGTTCCTATAATAGGGTAAGCCCATAAGGAAATCTTGGCTTCAGTTTCACCGTAGGCATTCAGCTCCTTTGTGCATTTCAGTTTGGGAGAAATGGGGAAGAAAAAATTTAGACCATCTATTTTATTCTTTCCTGGGGTTTATTGATCACCAGAAAGCAAGCAATACTTCCTGTAGAGTGTGGTTATTATTGCTTTGTTCTTGCTTCTAATATAAATGTTTTTGAGATGTCCTGCTCTTCTAACTGAATATGTTTGCGTTAAATCAGTAGTTCTGTTTTGTTTATTAAAATCAAACTTTCCCTCATTGAGTATTGTTGTAGAATTAATTACCACCCTTTTACTGAGTTCCTTTCTTTTTCAACAAGGGAGAATTAAAGCAGCAGACGCTGGGAATACATTAGCCACAGCAGTTTTCATAAAGCTCTGACTGAGGCCTTGAATTTGCTGTTTTGTTACGCACACGTCTTGACCTAGAGATTTTCTGCATCAAGGCATTAGAAGAAATCCCTCATATTTACATCCGAGAAGGCCCTACTAGGAGGCCCTGAAAGGAAGACTGCGATATTCTGCAGGGCGGGCATTTTCTCGGTTTCCTCCCTCTGATACAGTCTATGACAAGAAGTAGCTCAACCTTTTGCTTTATACTCTCTTCTGTGAACGCCCTGTTAACTTCAGGGCCCATGCTGACCTGTTAAGATCTGGTTGCTGCTAAATGTAGTCCACCCAAGCTCTGTGCATGTTTGTCCCACCCCGCTTTCATGCCTTGGAGCCGGACAGCATGTGGAAACCCATAGGTAGTTCTGCTCAAGCCAATGGCTTCGGGTACGCCAGGGTAAGTTTTTTGGCCAAGAAACCTGGCTACTTGCCTGAAATGGCAAATCCTGCACTTGCTTTGGCAAAAACTTCATGTTTTTGCAGAAGCCTGGCCCATGCCATCCAATTTTATATTTTCCCGTGAGTTCTGACATTTTCTATGTGTATTTCAGTGAGTAGCCATTTGTAATGCTCATTTTTCTATAGCAGTTCTGGAGGAATTAGAGATATAACTTATGCAGGCTTGAACAGGACAGCCGAGCCGATGGCTTGAGCTAGGAGATGGCACAACGAAGGCGAGCCAAAGTCCAGCAGACCTCAGCCAAGCAGGCTGAAACTTTCTGGATTTGGGTCAGATCACTCCTAATGCTTTCAGACACATCCTTGGTATGTGCTTGCACGTATTGGGTGAGCGGCTACTTCTTTTGATCTGAGGCAGTCTCTGGATGTTTGACTTTGCGGTGGGAAAGGAGCCTGGCTGAGGTATGCAGCTGCTACTTGGATACGTGCAAACAGCCGTGCTGAAAACAAGAGGAGTTTGGGTTCCCTCTGGCTTGGAGGGTTCTCGGCTCACAGTTAGCAGGCACGCAGCTTGGCCTTCCTTCAGACTCCGCTATTTTTACCCTACTCTGCTCCAAAGTTTATTCGCCGGTTGCCAGCTCACTGAGGTTTGTCTCCTCAATTCATCTCAGCGGAGCCTGGGCAGCAGCAAAGCCAAAGCCCAACCCTGTGGTACAAACTGGGTAGCATCTGGACAGCAGAGCACGGTTTTAAATAGCAAACGCAAAGCACGCACTTAAAAGTGTTTTTAGTTTTAACAACCGCTTCCTTCCTCAGTACACACGGATGTTTCTGGCTCACGGGATAAAGGAGGGAAACGCCTTGCCGTCTGGTGATGGAGCGAGGCATGGGAGCCGTGGTGGGGCTGGAAAAACACACCTGCGACCAGGGGGGACCTGGCAAAGGCCATGGCAGTGCTTCAGGAGTTGGGCCCTGGAGGAGAGGACAGCACGAGGGACCCTGGATCAAACCTTGGGAAGTGGCCACAAGCAGTGTAGAAATCTGCCGTAGCACCAGGCTGCGGGAGTTTATCATAGCTCTGACAGAGTCTCTTTTGGGAACAAGGCTTGGTCCAGAGCACGCTGGACCTCCAGATGGGCACTGCGATGGGATCTCATCTAGGTCACTAGGTCTGAACCTCTAGTGACTACAAATGTGGGGCTGCAAGGATTGCAGGGGAGAACGGGCATTTTGCACCAACTGGAGAGAGATGGTGAGTAAAGACCATGGTCCAGCCAAAATATCCTTCATTTAACTGTCAGGGAAGAGAAGTGAAATGGAAAACTGGATTTGCCCAATTTGTCCATTCCTGCCAACAAGGAATGTGTGTCTCTGCAAAAGGATGCTGGAAGCTTTAGTGCAGAGAGGTGCTAAGTAAGGAGATTTCTTAATATTGGTGATTCTCCCCTGTAATAGCATGGCCTGATTTCCTGTTGTCTGAGCACTGGGAAATGGGAGGAGGAGTTAAAAGAGGAAGATGCAGTGTTCACGTAGCTCAAGTATTCCTATTTTATTTCAGTCCTGAATCAGTTCCAGTTTCGGGCACTTCTTCTGAATGTCTGTGGTACCCCTTCTGTCGCTGTGAGGCTGAAGTACCTGAGAAAAAGGAGCAGGTCCCCAACCGAAGCCATCAGCTGGTGATGTCTTGGCTGTGCAGACTAGGAGGGACAATGTTTTAGAAGGTGAAGCGGTGGGTCCTTGCAGCTAGGCGTTTGCTTGCTCGGTGCCAGGAGGCATGGCTGGGTCTTGGGGAGGGTGGGAGCACCTGCAGGTGTGTGAAAAAGCACTGCCTGCTACGGTTAGAGCGGTACCTCGCTGTATATGGACAGAGCTGGAAAAAGATATGAAATGGAGGAATGATGACTACACGGCACAAACCACAGAAGTCACCTCCTGTGCCGCTCGCCTGCAGCCCAGGAACTCAATAAAAATCTGACTGTGGGCTTAAGSGGTGCTTTTTATTCGTGTGGCATTTGTATGGGTAGCATAACAAAATGTAAAATCTGTGAGACTCACAGTATTGCGTGATTTCTTTTCCTAGGGTTTGGGGCTTTTTACTTTTTTTTATTAACTAGACATGAGTTGCTTTAACAAATATCCATGCAGTTAGCGAAGAGAAAAGGGAAAGCTTGTGAAATATCTTTGAGCTCCTATATCTGCATAATAATAGCAGATATAGCACAGGGATGCTGTGTCTCCTTGCTAGATAAACTTCCAACTGGCTTTTTCTGGTGGCTGCTTAGAGCGTGTTCATTCAGGGAACGAGAAGGTGTACTGTCTGGTTAAAATGATAATGGAGTTTATGCAGCAAATCCCAGCTATCACTTACTCAGCGGAGGTGGTACTTCCTACTGCGCCACCACCTACCCAGCAGCATTTTGCAACATAAAATCTTCTAACAAAATCCGGGCATGCTAGAGAAAGGTGGCTTTGCAGTGAACAGTTTGATATTGCACAATACTAGTTATCAATGATATAACATACTTGATTCCCAGGCCAGCAAATACTGGAGGAAGGAGCTGGTAGATCCTATGCTGGGGAGCAAAAAACTCAAGGTCAAATGCAACATAGCTTTTTAGATGCTTCTAAGACTTGAATTGTTTTCAATAGTCCTACATGAAAAAAGGCATTTTTCAGCAGTAACTATAAGGCAGTTAAAACCAAAATTAATTAAAACAAAAGTAATTTGGGAGAATGCCTTAAATTAAAACTGGAGCTTAGCTGGCCCATAGGAGAGTATTCTCAAATATTACCTAGATCAAGCTTTTTTTGTTTGTTTGTTGTCAAAGCTAAGGATTTAAACCCAATTGTCACTGGTAGTTCTCACGGCGACAAAGCAGCTATTTGTGTTCAAGCGCTGTCACCCCGCCTGGCCCCGAACGCGGCCTGAGACTCCCAGCAGCTCTCGTCAAAAACTTTCCTGACGCACGCAGCCTCTTCATTTTAAGTCTGCCCTGTCTTATGTGCTGGTTGTTTTGGACTGTGAAAGGCTCAACAGTGAGATGAGTAGCTCATTCCAGTGGGACAGCATTGCGAGTGATAAGGAAGCAGAGAGACGACTGAGAAATGTTACGTTAATATTCCCTAGCGTCAAAAAAAAAGAAAAATTGGAAGAATAAAGCAGGCTTGCACAATAGCAAAGAGGTAAGTCTGCAGGCGCACACCTCATGTTAGAGAGGGTGTGTTGCTTTAGTTTTCGTGATGAGCACAAGCCACGGGGGCAGCGAGGACTGTGCTCCCACTGGAAAGCTGGGAGAGCRCGTGGCTTCAGGAAGGATTTATCCTCGAGGGTGCCGTCCCCTACACTGGGGGTGCAATAGGGAAGTACAGGCGTCTCTAACGGGATGCTTTGTTTCTACTTTGTATTTTGTTGGAAAAGTATAAAAAAGAAAGGTGCAAAGGCTAGCTGATGAAAGTGTAGTGAAGAGAGGCAGAAGAGTTTCCCTCTCTCTAGATGACTTTTCAGTTCTTTATAAAATCCTGCTGATGCCTCATTATCCTTACAAATAAACACCAGTGGTGGAATCGCACTTAAGGATGAAATAATGCATTCAAATTTGAGAAGAGCTTGAGGCTCTGTACAGTTCAGCTGTTTGAAGAAGAGAGTTAAAATTCTGATTGGGAAATTCAAGCCATTATACGCTTACACATGAATGCCCACACATACCTAATATATTAGTATGGTTTTCCCCCACAGTCTCCATTTTCCGCACAAATCAAATTAACTGTTGAGAATAACTTGGGCGAGAGGGACAGGGTTTTGGTTTCTTGGAAGTAAATATCCAAACCGAGATACCTTTTCTCTCCCTGTCCTTCTGCACGCGTGAAAGGCAAACAGATCAGCACGCGCTCTGCTTTCCAGTAAAAACAAACACTTAACTTAAAGGAACTGGCTGTGATGCTCCTGTTTGTTTATGATTTGGTGATAATGGCTTGGTAATGGCAGTCTGTAAGTCACTATCAGCATTTTAACATCTTCTATGGAAATTCCAGAGACATTTAATTTGCTCACTCAGTATATAAAAGCTGTTCCTGCTGAGCATAATGTGTTGAATATAATTCTTACTCAATTACTAGAAGCGCGCTGTAAAAATTGTTGAAACTTGGTAAGGGAGCCGTAACACACCCAATACGTCAATTTACCGTTTCTCTTCTCATTTGTTTTGTAAATTTAGCTGTTTTCAGAATTGCGAGTGCAGTTTGAGAAGGAGAGTGGGTTGTGATTATTTGCATTTTTATGTATTTGTGTGTTTTTAAAACTGTCTTTTGTCCTCTCTTTCTTTCTGCAATGTGTCTCCCTAAGTCTTAGCACAGTGGGATGTAATTGTAGTCTCTTACAATTGCAAAAAACCTAAGAATTATTGAAGTGTTGCTTTAATGAAAATGATCCTTTTCCATTTTTGAGCTGGTGTGCGTAGTTATAGAAGCTGCAGGAATGAACTATGTTACATGAAATAACTGACATTACAAAGGATTTCTCATCTTTCTTTTAAATTTGGCTTTAAAATTTCTGTATTTTTGACTCTTCAGGTGTATTCCTGGAGCACAGTCGCTAGTCTGGGGATAGTGATCTGATATTGAAAGCATAACTTTTAATGTGAAAAGGTACATCCTGCGTTTGTAAATGCCAGCGTTTCACTCGGACGTCAAAGATTCGGGATGAGCCAAGGAGGACAAGAAGTGCTGGACAGGACAACAGCTGAGGAACACTTATGCTTGGGAGCCGCAGGACAGAGAAGAGCAAGAGCTGTTTCTGTCTAGGGAAGCAACCTGTACCGAGAGGCGAGAAGCCCTCCCGGACTCTCCCTCCTGCCCGTGCACTGTGTTAGGACCCAGACTCCCYGTCTACTTTACTGAAATCTTCTTGAGGAGTGGGCGGATGGAGAAGCTTTAAGTRTAAGCAATGCTACCAACAGAAAACAGCGATTGTTTTTTGGTTGTTTTTTTTTTGTGTGTGTGTGTGTTTAATCCACTTGTCAAAAATATTCCCTTTTACTAGTCCGAAAGCTGAAATTTCAGCTCAGCACGCTTAGTATTTTTGGAACATTAGCAATGATGCCTCCAAAATGATAGGTGACAAAGGGACCTGAGAGAGCACAGCGCGTTTAGAAAGTCTAAACCTTTCTGGAAAAATGGTCCAAATCCTTCAGCCTGGCAGGGGAAAAAAAAAATCTCTTGCCTTTGTGAATCATTGGTCCTGCCTTTTTGTACAGAGCAAGTTAAACCGTATTCACCCCTGCCTCAGCTGGGTAGGTGGACCTACCATAACATCCGTGTGGGACAGAGTACTTTGTGTGTGGAAATCAAAATGTTGCTTTCTTTCTGCTCAGTTGCACGTTTGGCCTTCTCAGCTAGCCTTGAGTAGTGGAAAGATTATGTTTATTTCTTAGCAGTCTCTGTTCAGTATCCCACACTTCCCTCCTAAGTATCTGGTATTAGCAACTGCTGGAAATGTGATGCAGACTAAATGGACCGTGTATTTATTTATGCAATGGCCTTAGCCTTTTTTTTTGTGGTGTGGTTTGGTTTTTTGGGGGCCGTTCCCCCCCCCCAATCCAAGCATCATTCTTTGCATTAAATATACTCYCTTCATTTCCCCTTGTATAAACCACTTGTGTAAACTATGGAGTATTGGTATCTGGGGATTTCCCTGCAGATGGAAAGGAAGCCATGAAGTTTGAAGCTACTGGACAAAGTGGAAACTCAAATCTCTACAGCTATTCCAGACAGTCTTTGGAACATTAAAGCAAGTTTTATTACAGAGATTAGTTTACGTTACACTCATTTATTAAAACCTAAGGACATCTTTATAAAAACTACTGTATATAAAGACAAGAGCAGTGCAATAGCAGTGTAAAACACATTTTTGGTTTACTTGGCAATCACTTTAGAAAGACAACATGATTCATAATATGAAGTTACAGAATGCTGCAAAAAATAGGACAGGATTAGATCAAAAACTAGATTAGCAAATCACTGGACACTGGCACGTACTGACTTCAAACATCGAGTGTTATGTAAACAGTATTATTGTCAATGTATTAATAACGAGTGAGAAATCACTGTAACCCTAGAATTTCTAGTTAGCTTAATTAGCCTAAAATTTGACTGCAGACTATTCAAATAGACTATTGTACTGTATATATTATCTTCTTAGTGACTTACTACTTATGTAAAAGGAGGACTAGAAGAAATGCCTGTCTTATACAAGAGAATTTTCAAGGCTGAGAAAAGATGCTTCTTCCTGGCGAGTGGGCGAGGTTTTGGTTTTGTTGCTTTACTTTTCACACACCATCACTGGTGGCTAAATAGAACTGACTTTAAAAATCACTTTGACATGTTACTTCGTCGCTTCTTCAAGTGGACAGTCCTCATATACAAATTACAGCCATAATAAAAATATTAAAACCAGTTATCTAAAATAGCTGCTACAATATGCTGAAGTATACATTAAGAGGCCAGATTGTTTTCACTCTGTGTTTTTGTAAGATCRATAACCAGGCACGAAAGATGGTTAATTACAACACCAAGTCCTGCACAAGCTTTATAACTTTTTATGTCCTACGTTATACACAGCAATTATTAAGAAGTTGGACACTCAGTTCTCAGTAAAACTGAAGAGAGAAAATGAGTTGGACAAGGAAGGAGGCTTCTGGAGCACGAAGGTCGTTAATAGCCACTGAGACAGACAGCTGCCATTGTTAAATATGGTGTACAAGGGAATTACACACTTCTGTAAATGTTAATTTCATAGCCTTTGCTTTTCCAACTATATCAGGATGACCACAGAGGACAATATATTTCTTTTAGTCCAGGTCYTTTCTTTTAGAGAGATATTGTGTTTGAACCAGTCTCCTTCTGCAGAAATAATTGAAGAATTCATTGCAGTTTATCTGGTTCACCATAATTTTGATCAGTTAAATGCAGASGGACATCAGAGCACTGCTACATAGATGGTTGAGATGTTGAGGTGACTGTTTGTCTAGCCAGTGCTCTTCTACAATGTCCCAAATGCTAAGGGAGAAGGGCTGATAGCCAGGGTGGTAGGGAAACACGTGTGGTGCACTATTTCCCTTTAGTTTAAGGCCCAACGAGCATTAGTCTTATTCAGGATCTTATATTCTGCTAAACTAGAGAGGCTATCAGATGATTGTAACAACACAATTGATGAACAGTTGTTCATCAGCTACGACATGGATTTATCCATAAATTAATTGGTAGGCAAAATCAGAATTTCAGCCAGAGAGTATCTACCTTATATTAACTGGCTCGGTATAGAGAATAAAAGAAAACTAACAAACAAACAAACAAAAAGCACATCAATTACAAGGTATACATGTACTAGAAGTAAAGCATAAAACTGCTCATTAATAACGCACAATTCCCAAAGGGAAAAAAACCCTTACAAAATACAGTAAGTCACACAAACCAGTATCTAATACAAATTCCTTCATGAACATAAGCTTTTTACAAAGCTCTCTGTGGCGGTCATCACCTCACAATGAAAGTAGGTGCTGGAAGAAGGTAAAAGGAGCAAACAGTTACTGCAAAGCGCCAAGGTAAGACTGATTACTGTATATACGTACTTTGTTGGGTGTCTGCAGGGATTATGGATCTTGGACCTGATGTGGGAGTGTGGAGAAGACATGATGCTGGCAGAGGCATGGATGGCATTGCTTCCAGCTACTTGGTTTCCTTTGCTTTTCTTGCAAGTTGGCACTAATAGCACCACCTTACATCTCATAGGGTTAGCTCTCCCACTACCAGGAGCACTGACCCTTTCCCTGCCGAAGCTCTCATCATCAAGGAGAGAGCAGTTTGGACTGTCTGCCAGTATCTGCAAGCTACTTACAGTGCGTCTTTGCTGGAGGTCCTTTTTGTTCCCAGCTGAAGTGCTTTGAATGGTTCTGCAATGCTCTGATGAACTATTCTTTTTAGAAAACTAGAATCTCTTAGGTTTAGTGTGAATCAAGGTTTAAAAAATACTGACTCCGTTTTATTTCCAGTGCTACGTTTCTCACAATGTAAAACACCCCAGTTGCACGGTGGCAGCTCTGTTACGGCTCTACAAGCCGACTTGCATGCAGAGGTGCGTAGGCAGGAGCTTCTGTGAAGCGTGAGAATGGGCCAGGCCTTAAGCTTACCTAGGACAGGATGGAGTCTAATGCCTGCAGGGTGGCATTCCCACCTGTGGCATTTGAATTCTTTCTTATTAGCTGTTGCCTGCCCTGACGCAGTGATGCTCGGCATTTTTTACTAGTTGGTTTGCAAAGAAAAGGGGCATGCGCATATTGGTATCCTACTCAGAATGGGCCTTCTTTGAAGACCGGGCGCTCCTGTGGTCTCCAGCCTTGTTGGGTCCCCCAGCACTATTTATTCCTGTGTGGCTTTAGTCATGTATCATCATCATGCACTCCAGTAGCCGTGAATTAGCTCAAATCACTCAGTAGTCTATCCCTTTTGAGTTCAACAGAAGACTAAAATTCACTCAAATCGAAGAGGTACAAAAGGAAAACTTGACTGTTCATTGACAAGGTGTTCCTCATGTTGGTTATACAGTAAAATATATGGTTATTTTAAAGTTATTCAGATCTGCAGGACAAAATATGAGGCATGAAGGATTAATTTGGCAGTATCATGGCTTTGTGTTATGATTTCTAGATGATCTCCTCTCTTTGGTTGTCATTGCCAGGTTCTCCATGTATATATCTTAAATAATTGAATTTCACAGGATTTGCTCATGTAATTGATACTGTACGGTTTTCAAATAAACCTGTCCTGTGGAAAGTTAAGTCAAGCTATTGCAACCTAGTGACCAAGTACTCCACATACTTCTGTGGTGGCACATCATTGCCTTTCTGGCTTACAAAGGAATTCTTAGATTTGTGAGGGGTAAACTCTGAAGCCAGTCGGTGGCTGAGGGAATTGGATTATTGCCTTGTAAAGCAGAGGGACAATGGTATTATTGCTTTTGAAATATATAGTTTGTTGATTTTCTTCTGTTTCTCTTTCAGCTTCAAGGAGTATGGGGGTGGAATGGGGTGTCTGYGTTGCTTCTTAATAAAACTCCCCTCTTCAGGAGGGTGTGTGAAGCTGAAGCCAAGATGTGTTCAGATGTTTGATGTCTTAGCAGAATCATTGCCAATGATCTTAAAATGTGTATTAACGATACAATGTAATTGAAACGATTGCTACCCTGCAGTTTGACGCTATGAAAGGGCTTCACTTACCTTGTAATGCATGTAACAATACGGTTAACAGTGATGGCGATTGCCAGCATCTACCCTATTGTGACAAAATATTCACCAGAGAACTTTGGAAAAACTCACATTCAGTATTTTGACACTTAGATTAGGCTCAAATGGCAATAGATGGATGGGGAGGCAAAGAAAAGTTATCTACCAAAGGTTTGTCTTGTGATCTTTTTCCACCTTTGTGTGGATTTGCCAGAGCAACTTAATTTTCTTCCTATTGAGCATTTCCTCAAATATGATGCTTCTTTTCAGAGATAATATTGTTGGTTCTAGAATTAAAATATTGCTTACAGACTACTTTCTTCTGGAGACTCTTTCTATATTGTTTGCCTATAGAAGTTGTCTGAATGGTGTTTCTCTTCAGGTGACTTGCTCAATCTCCCTCTTGTAGTCTTTCTGTCTCCTGCTTAGCCATCATTTTTTCAGCTCTTGTCATTCAGTTGATTTTCTTGAAAGCTGCTCCTTGAAGTCTGATCTTACCTCTCCCATCTTGAGGCACATCAATATAATTTTCTGGAAGACATAAACCACAAATGTTCCCATAATGTTTCACGAGCACACAACATCAAACTCTTTCCTGTAAAGCAAAACTTGTAGTTTTCTCAGTTGTGGATTTAATTTGGGGAGGCAAGAAAGAGGAAGGAAAAGTGTGAGAAAGAAAGGCGTTAGGAGGCCTCTACCTCCCTCATTAGCTCTATTTGGCCCAGTGTGAGCTTGTGTGATATGGATGGTTGCATTCTCCTTCTCTTTTTTTCTATGTAGTCAGAGTGAGGGGGCTAACCTTGTTTCTCCCCGTTCGTATTAAACTGGTCCTGGTTCTGCAACATATTAATCACACAGTAGGTGTGCAAGTTCTTATTCTTACCTGTAACCTGGGGGAACGTGGAGTGCTGCCTAGATCCTGGGTCTGGGAGCACACCTGAGGTGCTGATGATGTGCCAGGCCAACCCCTGGGTGAGCATCATCAAGAGGGAACTTAGCAGGGAGGGAGATGGGATGCTCTCCTGCAGGTCATGGAGCCTTGGCTGCTGGAGACAGCAAGGTTGTATGGTACGTGATAAAAATCAGATTTCACCCCAAATCCCTCTTTCTGTATGTATGCATGCTGGTGTACCCATTCCACATTGTCGTGTTGTCTGCTACCTGTGAGATGAAAAGATCAAATACTTGCCTGAAAAGGTGAAAGAGGAAATGCAAAGAACTGCTAAACTCTTCATTTCTACTGCTTGCAGTCTACTCTGAAAGTACAAAGTGCAGAGGGCTTCCTTCTGCAACCATAAATTTACTTTGAAGTAAATCTTATTTCTGTGGACAATCTCACGGGAGCTGTTTACTGAGTAAAGTGTGCCTGTGACCATACGGTAAATGCCTTTATCAAATGGCATGGCGTCTTCCTATTGCACTCGTTACCAAGGTATGCATCAGACCAAGCATAGGCTGCTTACTCTAACCCCTATTCCTTTCATATGATGAGAAAATGTGCTGCTGTTTCCACATATGTAAATGAGTAAATATTATATTTATGTGCTTTCCTCAGAAGTGTTGTGAGTATTCGTCATTTTTTGCTTGCAGTGCCTCCTGGACATAACAAATGCTTTAAATCTGCCCATCTTCACCTTGTGCAGAGTGTGTGCATGTAACTGGCTATGTGATCCATCCATATATGAACTACGGCAGCGTGTAGGTAAATTGGCTGAAAGCCTAACTAGGGAAAGTTTTGAGGTAGACCAAGATTACTAATCATAATAATAAATTAAAGCAATGTTTGCTCAAGCAGGCAAGCATAATGGTATGAATACAAGACGTTGGAGGCACAATTTGGTATCCTAGTAGCAACAATACTTAATTAACTTCTCCCACCAGGCAGAGTTCTTTGTGTATTGGGTATTCCCAAGTCTACCTGCTACATTATACATATTGCATTCCATTAATGTATAAAATATAAAGAAACATCTGGTTCAGACAGCAGAATACCTGTGGGAATCAGCACGTTGGAGGTTATTTAGTGTTTTACCCATCCAATCTGTCCAGTATATGAGGCTTGAGTCTCAACTTTCGCATCCGCATAACTCCATTGAAATTGCAGCAGTAAATCTGCTCGGAAGTGCAAGGTCGGGTAGGCAGCCACCTGAGCTGTAGCTCAGCCGTATTATTTTAATTCAGATTTAGGCATTTCTCACAGTACTGTTAGCCAGGGAGGACCTCTGAGCAGAAATAAGCAATTCTCTCGTAACTAACTCCGAGGATTTAAGCCTTCACCCAAAACTCAACCAAATGAAACCTATGTCAAGGTTTGACAGTTAATTGCGTTCTAATAATCAAATAGCCTAGACAGCCTTATTCATGTTGGAAATACAAAAAAATTACTTTGCGTTGTTTTGTTCTGTCACTGTCCTTTTTGGACATTGGTAGAAACGGATACTAACAAAACATGCAAACCTGCCTCTTGTGAGGTCTGCAGGCAGACGAAGTTTAAAACAAGTTGTTTGTGTGTCTAGAAGAGAGTCTCCTGAGACTTAGTTATAACTAATTTAAAAAATACCTGGGGAGAGAGAAACTGAAGGGTATGAGCACATATCTCGGCTTGGAGCCACCTACGCCCTTCACAAGCACCTTCAGTTGTTTGTTTTCACTCTTCTGTAGAGCGCTATGTGTGCTTTAGCTCAGATGAAATGCTTTACTAATCTCCAATTTGCATAATTTAAATCACTAGATCGTTTGACAGGATGCGGTTTCTTTTAGTTACTTATTTTTTTTTAAAGAAATGTTCAGAGATGGAGCAGGTAGAGCAGGCATTTGTGTGCTCCAGGGCAGAATGCAATTTTAAATGTGCCAGACCCATCAGCCAGTTACTCTTTTCCTGTACCCGAGAGTCCCAAAGTTGCTCCTGGCCAGATCCTTCTTCCAAGGTTAATGTAAAATCGCGAGTGTCACCAAGGTGGTGTAAAATGAGAGTTCCCGGATCCAAAGACCATAGGAAAGTTTATGAATATTTGTATGCAGCACAGAAGATAAAATATCACTCGTGCGAGCAGCTTCAATTCTCTGCCAGTTCCCCTAATGTGTGTATAAAGCTATGAGAGAATGAGTGGGAGGATGTGAACAGCAGAGCCAGCAACACATAGACCACACTCAGCTCTGAAAGCCTCTTACATCAAGTATGAAGTATTCACCCTGCGTTTTCCGAGCTCCTGGCTGAGTATGGTGCCGAATCAATAGCATCTGCCTGAAGCCGAACCCTGACAGGACAGATGCCAGGCTAAAAGGTCCTCTTCCTCTAGTGAGAAGTGGAGTGGGGTGTGAGACTGATTGATGGCTGGACCAGTAAAGCTGAGAGGTACTGCTTCAGATCGTTTTGCAATAGTGGGATCACTGAAAATACTTGCATTTTCCTAAGAAAGGCGAATGCTAATTTCCACATGCAGTTAGCCAGAGTATTATATCCCAGCCTCCCATCACAGCGTGCTTGGCAACAGAAACCCCGTATTTGTCACTTCTGGTCACTTCTACAGGACTTTAATGTATTTAGTGCTGAAGTGTGTGCTCTGGAGGTGGCTCAGCTTGCTCCTACTCACTAGCAAAGGTTACCGTCATTGTGTAGCACCCCAGATTGCCATCGCTGCTCTACCTGACTGCTCAGTGAACAGCACCCAGCCAAGCTGCATCGACTTTCATTGCCCGGCAAGGAAGTAGCTAACTAAAAGATTGCCTCCTCTTCCATAGCGATGACTTTGCATGGCGGCTTAGTTCCGCTGCAAAAAATGACATCCATTAATAATGAAGGAATGATTCAGAGCCTCTGGAGACAAGTTTTTTTCAGGGACTTTTGTCGTTTTCTGACAAATGAAGTAAACAGTTGCCACATTCACCGTTCCAGGGCCTCTTGCTAAGTTAGTGTTCGCATGAAAGTGCCATCAATCACCACAGCCCCTTCAGACCTCAGATAACAAAGCAAATGGTCTCCACAAATGTCTGGATCTCTCTCTGGCATAAAATTGTATTACACTGATCTAAGCAGACCTGCACTGATCTGCGCCTGTGGAGGTTCTGCTGCAATGCCGTCAAATCTGGTCATGGCCAGGCGTGGAAGAAAAGCTTTCGCTGGCTCTGTTCATAGGAAGAGCTTGGATACCAGGCTAACAAACAGCTTTCTGCAATAAGAAGCCCTTGGCGGATACACTGATTATTATAGGCAATAGGAATGTCCTCCTTCCCCATAAATGGAAGGACAAGGGAGGACAAAGCACAATGCACTAGATTTTGAAAAAAGCCTCACAAGATTGAAAGGAAGGATATGAGAAATGAATTGCAGGACAAGCACCAAATGAAAAGCCATTCAGTTGTCTAAATATATTACAAACCAGAAAGAAATAGAACATAATCTAATCCCTCTGCCTGTGGAGTCTGCCAAAGAGCAGGGAAATCATTTTCATGGCTTGGCATCTGTACACTCCTATAGCTGTRTTATACATAGCATATAACATTATATCCAAAACGTATGCTGAACGGCTGCTCGGGTTACCAAGTCTAATTCTTAAAAGTTATGAAATGCCAGAATGAATGCTGCCAGTGCAATCTCAGTTTGGCCCTCTTGTTTGCATGAAAGAAAGAGGAAAGTCTCAGACTTTTTAGGTGGGGCTCGTCATCTTTTTTTCTTTGGGAGAACATCAAAAATAGCTGAATGATTCAGGTTTTTCCGAGGTAGGGGAAACTTCAACAGCAACTAAAATTTGCTTGAGGTTGGCTCAATCCTGAAGAGGTCGAATGTTTCGGTTTTTTGAATTGACTAGGAACAGTTCAACATTAAGCAGTGGCATTGGATGTTGCCATCTTGCCATAAAGGAGCAGTGGTTTGGCCCCTATTTTCATCCCCAGGCTGAGTGATTTTTTACTGGGTTACATCGCCTTTGATGCAGCACAGATTCTCCTCTGGTCTAGCTGTGAAATGCATCACGGCACCTGCATGAGGTCAGATGAGAGGACTGCCTCAAATGGTAGCAAATCAATTTTGTCGCAGCCATGATGTAAAATGACCACCATCACTGGTAGCCATCGCTAATGTTTCTAAAATAATAATGGGCTCAGGGAAGATAGACATCTGGTGCTTAAGAGTTTAAACAAAAGCCAGGTACTGGAAATTTTCAACTTGAAAAACAGACTCTGAATTTTCAACTCAAGTGTTATTTCTACCGTAGCTGAGAATTCTGCAAAGGTGGAGAGAAATGTCAAAATATGTTTGAAAGCAAATACCTCAGGAAGGTGTTAGGGCTTAAACAGAATAAATGTGCAACACGTGGCAGATTCATCAGAGTTAAGCAATTCCTTACCTGCAAACCTAAGAAAAGATGATGGAAATACCTGGGATGTGTTAAGAACAAAACCAGAAGCTTCTGCCCTGGTAGGTGTGCTCTGGGTGGTTGGGGGACGCATAAATGGGGCCAACTGAGAGAATCCCTTTGCTAAGTAGTCAGAAATGTCTGGGACGCTTCTATCCATCAGTTGTTAAGAAACACTGTGGGACTTCATAACAGGCCCATAAGCCCCAGGGAGGCACGGGACAGACGGGCTTGTTAAATCTTGATAATATTCCATGGGGACATTTTGGAGAGGTTCCTATTTGACAGCAGGTACCAATTGTATTAAGCTGGCGGCCCATAACTTACCTAGTGCGGGTGTGAATGGCAACTAGAAAGGTTATTATGTGCTCTGGATTAAGCATAGATGGAGAACTGTGAACCACAAGTCGCGTGAGTTATGGATCCAGGGTGTGGCACCAGAGTGCTCAGGAGATTAAGCAAGTCCCTGTCAGTTCAAGAGAAGACTTTCTCAGCAGGATTTCTCTGCCCTGCTGCTCTTCTGGAGGACATAACCTACCCTTTTGCTATCATAGCTTGTGAATCGCTATCCTTATTTACGAGCATCAGGCAAAAGATAGGTCGGTTGCAACAATGAGTGGAAGAACATGCATATAGCTGGTGTCTTCTGGAAAGATGAGGCCTACTTACAAGTCTTCTGCGACGTGCCCTGAGCAGTGCTGGGATGTGCTATGTACTTCAACATACACAAGGCTATCAGGAGAGAAAGCTTTTGATGGGGTGGGTTAAAGATTATACTAAGTTCACAGTAGTCCTACTGAAGCACCAGAAAGCCTGCTTTCCATAATTGATGCTGGGAAAGCCACAATCACGTGAGATCTGCTCATATTGTTGCTTTGCAGGTGGGAAGAAACCATTTGGATTGTTTGAGTTTCCTTTGGATTGTGCTTACAGCAATGTATTTGCTCATGCTGCAATGCATGAGCATCAGTACAATGCGCACTTGATGAGGAACAAGTCAGACATAAGGCATGAATGGGACCAACTCAAACATGCAGGTGGAATAAGTCCTACCTACCAGTCACTGGAAATGGGGCTGCATGTCATGTCAGACTGTTCTCCTCCCTTCCACTGGGGAACTATAGGTAGGAAATAGGCATGTGCTTACTTCCATTGCGCTTTCAGAGCAGAATAGCCTGTCCGTGTTATGGAAGCTAATTATCACCTAAAGGCTTAATATGTTACAAAAGTGAATGCTGTCAGCTGTCTTAGGTATTGGAGCATTGTGGCAATATACTCAAGAGTAGCAATGACTGTTTACAATGTTTGAGAAAGGGTTACTAGAAAAAGTTCAAGTACACAAATTATGAAGCAGTGCAATTTTTAAGAAATTTCCATTTTAATAATTTGTTATGAGTGTTGGTAAATCTGCCTTTTAAATTGCTCGCTCCGTTTCTTAAAAATCTCACCTCTTTTAGCCTGCATTAAGCTTGTAGAACTCCCATAAGGACTGAGGGATATAAAACAAACTGCACTTCACGTCACTGCTGAGAGCTGCTCACTGGCTTTAAAGGAGCTTTAGAAACTGTGGGAAGATCTTGTGTTCCCAGGGGGTAGGATGGCTTAGGCACTTGTACGGGAGAAGGAGCTGCTGGTGGATGGCAAGTACCTGCTGGCCAGATCCTTGTACGTGCTGCTGTCCTGCAGAGGAAAGGTTGGTGGGTCAGGGGAGGTACAGGACTACTCTCCATACCAGAGCGACATACAGCAACTTGAAGGATCTACACTCTACTGCTATTTATTTCCTAGCTAAATCCGAACCCAATGCTAAGACCTGCTAATTAATGACAGCCAAGCCCCGCAGTGGTGTGCAGTCACACATGAGATAAGGTTACTCACGCCAGTGGAGAGCCTTTGTTTGCCTCTTTAAATTACTTTTTAATTTGATTCCATGACTTCTTGTTGCTAATATAGAGTTCAAAGATGGTTTTCAGAGGAACACTTTGTCTATAGCACATGTTTGGACTTCACACTGGTTCGGACTTGTGTCTAGGACAGTGCTCTGAGCTGGTAGCCAGAGAGCTGGGAAACAAATTGCAACCCATTAGAAATTGCCTCGCAGCTCTCCCCTGCAATGAAGGGGAGGGCCCTGCACCAGCGCTGTTTTTGGCACCTTTCCTGCCACTCAGCCAATGGAAGTTCATGAGAGAAGGGAAAAAAAAAAATCTTTGGGACTGCACATGCACATGTAGGGTAAGAAGCTGCTTTTTGGTCTCATTACCAATGATCTGGCTGCTTTTTTGGTAAGCGGAGCTTGGGATCTACTCGGATCCCAGGTCTGTCTCACAGATGGACGCGGGAGGAGACTTGGCACTTGGAGTGAGCCTGGAGAGCTGCTGCAGGTGGGAACTTGCCTTCCCCACCTCCTCCACCAGAACTGCGGGTGTTAAAACAGCAGCTGGCTTAGCTTGTTATTAATATGGCTGCCTGGCTAACAGACCAAAACTAAGAGAGAAAACGGGTTTCCTGTAGAGTTTCTGGAATATCTATAATTGTACAAATTAAATACATCTTTTGTCCCATCAACTGGGTTGGGTGGGAGAGGAATGAAACCACACAGGATACAATTTTCTCTATTTTTTACTAAAGGCCATATTTTACAACTCTCACTTACAAAGAGCAGTGATGTGAAACCAATAGGGTTGCTAACATAAATAAATATTACTTWCTGTGAATAATGGTTTCTGAAGTAATCCTATGCTTCTGAAAGTCAAGTATTTTTCAATTAGTAGCGATGTTTTTCATTTGATAGTTCCTGAAATGGTTGATACTCCTGAACACAGTTCTGGAAAGTAAAAACATCCAGTTCTCTTGGAGAATTTCTGAGGTTTTTTTTTTAAGGAAATATGAAGCATTCAAAGTTCTGATTTATGAGCGTTGAATAGAGGAAGAGATGAAGGTTTGAGGAGATAAATTGAAAGATGATCACTGAAAAGCTCCATCTGTCTTCGCTCACTGAAGCGTTGCAGTCTGATTTTTAATGACCTGAAATGTTTTCTTCCTCCTCTTAAGGTTATTTCAAAAAAATACTCAAAACACCCTGGGCCTTCCAAAGCATTTAAAAGTGTGGATGGCCAATTACAAGTAAAACTGAAAGCGAGCTGGCCTTACTAATTTGCCAGTCATCTATGAAACCCTCGAGTCACTACCAGGGTGCCCAAATCAGATGCATCACTTGAGGCTGAAATTCACCTGGCTGATTGTTGCCACATTTTCCTGTAAGCTAATGTGTGGCAACCATTAAATAACTGATACACCTGACGGCATATTAATTTGCATGGTTCACAGAAAAAAACCCTGGTTTCTTTATGTATACAGTTTGAACTGCCTTCAATTTTTTTCAAGACCTCAACGAATMACAATGCCAAACTGAGTAGGGCTATCATGTAATGAACTCAGACTTCTTGTTCCACTTGAGACTGTGCTCATTTTCACGTATTTTCAGCTAACTGGAGTGACCAAATAGCTTTAATTGCATTCCTGTCATAGAGGAAGATGACCTGAGATATTTAGACACAGAGAGGCCAAGAGGAACTAACTTTAGACATCAAAATGGTTAGATGTCTTCATTTCCAGAGAGTCACCTCAGGCTCCTTCATTGTCAACAGAAAGCAACAGGCACCTCTACAGAGCTACTCTCCTCCTCCTGGGATAGGCGTCAAGTTGGGTGAGTGATGCTGCGGGGACTCCCCTTTGTCCTTACTGGCTCCAAAAGAAACCGATGGGTAATCAGTTCAGGTGCAGGTGCCTAAAAGTAGGGAATGAGTAGTCCCACTGCCCCTGAAAACTGAATTATAAAAATGTGTAACACTAGGATGGATTTCTGTTACCATCATGTAGAGTCTCATACTGCTACATGCAAATATATAATCTTCTATGTAAATGTATCTAGCTCCGTGCTATTTACAATCCAGTACCACTAAGTGGAAGTTGTTCTGTAGTCTCCATGTTCTGGTTCGAAACCTTCTTCCCTCATGTTTATTCATGAGCAGATTTGATTCACATGTTTAAGACCTATAACATAATAAAAGATTTTGATGGAAAAACCAAGGCCTGTAGGTATTTCCTCATATACAGCTACCTCTGGAAAGAAAAGCAGCTTCTTATCCTACATGTGCATGTGCAGTCCCAAAGATATTTTTTTTTTCCCTTCTCTCATGAACTTCCATTGGCCGAGTGGCAGGAAAGGTGCATTCCTGAGGCTCATGACTGTAGCACCCCAAGAGATGCTGYGTGCTGCTGTGGATGGGGTAATAGATGGGCACTCTTTGGAGCAGGGCTTGATACTCAATTTTTTTTGCACAGTGAAATCTCTTGGTACTGCTGTAAAAGCTTTTAAAAAAATCTGTGAACTTTTGAATATTTCTACATCAGTGGTAAGGACTGAATTATCTGAATGTCTCTGATTTCAGCTCATCCCAGTTTCCCAAAAGCTGATGTTGCCGGCTTTCAAAATCTGTTCGCACAAAAGGGCTTTGACACACCTAAGATACTCAAGCATTCTTCACGTTTGCTGAGGTCTTATACAGCAGTGTCAACCCATACATCTAAGATCCAAGAGAGCACAATGAAAAGTACAAGAGGCTTTACAAGAGCATGCCCTTCTATGTAAAACTCAGGTACATGATATGAGAAAAAGGCCTCCTTTCATGCTGGCTGACAATTTGAATTTAACAGATCCACTACAAATTGAAAGTCAGGTTTAAAAAGCAAGCAGTAAAACTTGCCGTGTGATTTATGATGTAGCTTGCTAGGACACTGCCATTCCCTGCTTATGCAACCTCCTAATGCACCCAAACTTTACTAGGGATATTTTAAAAACAAAACCACCAAAACTTTGGTATAACAGTAGTGCCTGATTCAGAAAGAAGAGCAGTTACAGAGTGTATTCTTTTATTAAGTCTGGTAACTTTTAATTTTTTTGTAATTCCTTTGCCATACAGTGACCAGTAATTTATTTATAAATGAAGGACGTAATTTAAAAGGATGTTTATGCACGCTATACTCAGTGTAGAGTATCTTTACTGAGGTGGATGGTCAATTCTAAGTGTTGTAACAGGTCTTTGCAACTTACAGCAGAGGTTAAACGCAGCTTTATTATACAGGATGATGTACATGGTTTGTACCTTGACGTTAATTGAGCTGTACAGAAAAGTTAGTAAGTGAAGGAGAAATGTGGCCATATGTAAGGAGCTATGTGGGTATATGTATAGTGATATGAGTGCATATGAACATGTTTATGTATATATGTGTATATGTGTATATGTGTATATATGTATCTCATTTATGTATCTGGTCCACAGTTTCTGTATATAATCTCCCACATTTTATATATAACTGTAGCTTAAAGTTTCTTTGTAAAATTCAAGAATGAACTACCGAGCTAAACAAAAGTAGGCCAACCTACATCAGGTGAATATCCTGCTCCTTTTATTATCTCTTTTTGCCCTAGCGCTCTTTGCCACCTTGRCATCAGCAAAATTCAATCTATTAAAATTGCTGCCTAGCATGTCCTGAAGTCCAACAGAGGATAAAACCAAACACATTCATGGAAATTGGACTGTTGAAACATGCTGAAAGGGGGGAAAGGGGTTAGCCAAACATTAGATTTGAGTGTTTTGGTATCATTTGTAGAGCTCCAAGGTGCTGACTTCTTTCAAGGCCCATGGAAGTCAATAAAACGAAAAGCCACTGAGATTTCAGGGGATTCATGTTAGAAGCAGGAGAAGAATTTTTTCTAGATTCCATTTGAAAGAAGGCRGCAAAGTTGATTTCCAAAGCAGATCAGATTCCTATATTGCTTGAACCAGACCCCAGCTGGATCACCCACAATTCCTAGTTACACTATGAAATACTCCAGGCTCTTCATTCCCCTGGTAGCAAGGTGGGTGCTGCAGGGGCAGAGGGGGCAGAACAGTGGCCCTGAAGAGGAAGGTGGCCGGTTCCCGTGCCCGTATCCAACAACCCCCCAGCAGCAAGGTAGGCGGTGAGCCCCTCTGGACGCTGGAACTGCTCCTCAGTTCCCACCTAGCCTCTGCATTTCATTTGACTTACTAAGTTACTCCTGTTTCCATTTTTCTCTCCTGTGCATCAAAAACCTTCTATAATAACTGCTGCTTCCTCCAGGAGAGCTGAAACAAGATGCGTGTGCTGCTTCCCTTAGCCTCGCCAGAGGCTAAACTTGCTCCAACTGCAGAACGGTCTATTTAGGAGGAAGGAATCTGTTTCAGCACTTGAATTTTGATCCCCAAACCTGCGGTTTAGCCCAGAGTTGTGTATTTACTCCCAGTTAAATCAGCTTTTTTATCTACCTCCGCACAATACAGGAAATTCTTTCATCTCTGGAAATAAAATGCCTATTAATGGCATATGGAAAAAATTGTGTTTCTTGAAATAGTTATTTCTTTTACCAAACGGCCTTATTTTCTACTTTCACTTTTCAGTATTAAGAGGGCTAGTCTTCCGAGTCAGAGCTCAAGAAAAAATATGTAGTAATTACTGTGTTGAGAGCTAGATTTCAGCGTAGGATGAAACAGTCATTGTGTTTCCTGTAACTGTTCTTTCTGTGTATGATCTTTTTTCTCCTCAACTGAATTTGTGTGGCTTTTCTAACAGTATGAAATCTAAAACTATTTCTTCTAAAATAAATTTCTGAAGATCTTCAAAAAAGAGCACGGAACAGCTTTTTAATATTAACAAAATTATCAACAATTAAAAAAACAGGAGTAAAGCTGTTGCAATTTAATCTGGTTACTGTTTGGCTTCATGTTGTAGATCCAGTGTATGCTTCTTTGCACATAACCATCCAAGCAATAAATAATTTTTAACTTTGTTTATTTGTAGTTAGGAGCAGAAGGGTAACACCCGCAACACCGTCACTGGAAACAGCACTACATGCTGGAAGAGATTTTAGAAAGACAATTTTATGCAGGAATGTCTCTTTCCTCCCTGCCTTTCCCATGTCAAAAGCCATAGGTGTGTTGAGATGGGGAAAGAGAAGAGGCCAAGGACCCTGGACAATTTTAGCAGAGTGCAAGAGGCAAGAAAACAACTTCTCTTTCAGGGTTATCATCTGAGCTGTATGGCCGGCTTTACAAAGAAACGTGCTTTGACGCCAGTGGTGGAACTGTGACTGGTTTATTATTTTTAAATTGTCTCACAGCTGCATCTAGATATTGGTCTGCTGGGGTGTAAAACGTCCTTTGGCTGCAATAGGATCTTTGTGCATGGAACAATGACAGTGTATGACCCCTGCTGAGTAGCATTTCTTGAGTCACAGAGAAAGAAAAACAGTGCTTGCTTGGCGTCATCGGGCTGAGGTATTCCACTTGGCATGGCTTGGTTTGAATGATAATTTATGAAGCATGGAAATTTTTGTTTTGAACAATTATGACTGCCAGCTGGTGCGTTATTCTCTGTTTGTTCTACGTTATTCTTCATTATTTACTCATTTGTCTGCATGTGTGTGCACGTTTTGTATTGTGGATCTATTGTATGCTCATTTTTTTCATGACAGACATTTAGGCTTCTTGCAGTTGCCCAGTGATTACTGTGGTTTTCAGGTGTGCACCTTATTATTAGATGAGGCAGAAAGACCGTAATAATTCAGAATGAGTAATTCAGCAACAGCTATCACATGCACGCACTGTAACAGAGAATCCTGCTGTCAATGTTCTTGTGTCCACTATAATCTTACAGCAATTCCAAATAAAAAAATTGGAAGCCAGTTACTTACACACAAAAATAATCTCCACCYCTTCAGCTCTGCTACCACCACTGGCTTTCTGTGCCCGCAGAACGTGAGAGACGAGGATTTAGCAGGTGGTGCCGAGATGAGACTTTGCCCAGAGATTTCCATTCTTTGGTGCGATTATGCAATCACCGCATAGTCCCACTGGCATCAGCAGCTATTATGCAGCAGCTGCATAATCAGGCGTTTATTGGAAGAGGTGGGGAGGAAGAAGGCCACATGTTTGTCCCCTGTGTTCCCTAATGGTAGAGTACGAAACAATTCGAAAAAGCATTGTGTGATTTTTGATGTGCAGCTGTTGGCCCCTGTTTTCTGACTTCTCTGTAAGTCCAGTGAGAATGTGATGCTAGGAAAATGTGATGCTTGGGTCATAACAACCCCATGCAATGCTACAGGCTTGGGGAAGAGTGGCTGGAAAACTGCCTGGAGGAAAAGGACCTGGGGGTGTTGKTTGACAGCTGGCTGAATATGAGCCAGCAGTGTGCCCAGGTGGCCAAGAAGGCCAACAGCATCCTGGCCTGTATCAGAAATAGCGTGGCCAGCAAGACTAGGGAAGTGATGGTCCCCCCATACTCGGCACTGATGATGCCACACCTCGAATACTGTGTTCAGTTTTGGGCCCCTCACTACAAGAAGGACATTGAGGTGCTGGAGCGTGTCCAAAGAAGAGCAGTGAAGCTGGTGAAGGCTCTAGAGCACAAGTCTTATTAGGAGCAGCTGAGGGAACTGGGSTTGTTTAGCCTGGAGAAAAGGAGGCTGAGGGGAGACCTTATTGCTCTCTACAACTACCTGAAAGGAGGTTGCAGCAAGGTGGGTGTCGGTCTCTTCTCCCAAGTAACAAGCGATAGGACGAGAGGAGACTGCCTCAAGTTGCGCCAGGGGAGGTTTAGATGGGATATTAGGAAAAATGTCTTCACCGAAAGGGTTGTCAAGCACTGGAACAGGCTGCCCACAGAAGTGGTTGAGTCACCATCCCTGGAGGTATTTAAAAGACGTGTAGGTGTGGTGCTTAGGGACATGATTTAGTGGTGGACTTGGCAGTGTTAGGTTTGTGGTTGGACTCGATGATCTTAAGAGCCTTTTCCAACCTAAATGATTCTATGATTCTGTGGAAACTGATGTTGGTGTAAGTCTTCTGGGAACGCAGCCTCACACATTCCCCAGATAAATCAGATTTTAAAGAGCCATTCTCCTTAGGGTCCTCAGTTTGGCCTCCTGTGCAGACCTAGCTTCCCATTCAGTGACTCTTGCTTATATTCCACGAGCCTCCTTGCCAGTTTTAAAATCACAAATAATGGGTATTCTGCTGCATCTCAAGATATTTCCTTGGTGAATTGCCAACTTTGAAAATAAATGTACACTTAGGTGAGATGAATCCCACTGTCAAACTTCAGCTGGTTAAATGTTAGTGACTTGTATAAGCTCATCTTCCAGCATAATGTCAAAAAATCAATGAAGAGAAGCTTCCAAGTGATTCAATCCGTCCTAAGAGAGGTGGGATGAATGGCCCTCTGGAAATGACTCTTTCAATGTGTTAGTGAGGATGCTTAAGTAACTAGTAGCTCGACTTTTAGATGGCTGAACTGACTGAGGTTAATCCTGCTCTTTATCGCCAGTCAAGATTTGTATAAATTGATGTTCCAGGTATTGGATCTTTTTCTGTCTTTGTTACAGTCCTCTATTATCTGAAATCTCCTTGCCATGAAGAATGTACAGACTGGGATCAAATTGCCTTTTAATGTTCTTTTAGCCTTGAGCTTCTTAAACTTCTCACAGTTTGACAGACTTTCCAAAAGTCAGATAAGCTCTGCAGCTCTTTCTGAATGTTTTCCCATCTGCCATTACTATTGTTTTCTGCTACTGGCCCTAGTGAAGGTGACATTTCCCTCTAGCAGTCTCACCACTGCTAGTGAGGTTAACAGCTCCCTACTTCTAATTGGCATCTCCTCTTTATATACTCAAGAATTTTGTTAGCTTGCTTAGCCATCATACCATATAGGAAACTGATGGTGGGTAGTTACCTATTCTATTACTAGCTATTTCAAATGGTGCCAGGATACTCTATATCAGCAATGCCTACAACAGAACAGTAGAGAGCGAGTTGCGCTGTTACCCAAACGTTATGTCCCTGTTTCTACTACATAATGTAAAATGTGCAATCTTAGTGTTGTGAGGCAGAAACTTTGTTGCCCAGGTAGGTGTGCTAAGTTTCCGATACCAAAGTGGAGCGCGGTATAATCAGTCTTTAAGAGCTAGATTACAGCCTGTTGTATATTTGATCTTTGTAATGCATTTGCAAATTTTTATAGAACTACGGGAGAGACATATGTAGAAACTGGATGCAGTGCCAAAAGTTTGTGAATCCTTTAATGACCCTTCATCTTCTCTTAGACAGTCTACTAGAACCTTGCCAAAGCACTAGATTACATGCTGCACTGTGCGAGCAAATCTACTCATGTGCTTCCATGTAGTCTCCTCATACCATGTCAGGTAAGGTGCAAAACCCAACTAGAAGAATCAGTGTTCACATGTTTGTGTGTAGAGCAGGTTGAACCTGGGACTGTTGGAGCCCAAACCTACAGACTTCTGCATGCCTCCACAGTCCACAATCCACAGGATTACTGCCTCCTAGATACGAAGGAGGTACGATCCTCTGGAAACTGCAATATGAGACYGGGGTGGGGGGCAATTTCTTGCTCTTACAGTATTACAAAATTTACAAAATTTTACGCGCATTACAATAATGGAAGTATTGTCAAATACTTTCAGTGTGGCCCACAGTAACCAGATAAGCTTTTCTGTCTCATCTGTCAAATGGAAGTAACAAAACTTGACTAGCTCACATAAGCACTGTGTGGATAAATACACAACAGCCTATTAAGTACTCATTTACTTCTATAGTATATAGGAGCAGCACTAACTCCAGCTATAGCCAGTGATCATGAGAACTGCCTTTTAGAAAGATAGGGAAATGCTAGCTAATCCCCTAGCTAGTTTTTACTAATTTTGTTTTTTAAATATTCTAGACCATGTTTGCACTAATCTAAATAGAATAAAGGAAAAAAGAAAATGAGGCAGAGATTGCCCTCACAGATGAAATCTATTAGTGTAACAAACACTGGAAGATTAGGACTTAAAATGGGAAGATGTGGATTACTCTTGTCACTACCCTAATGCTTAACAAGCTCTTTTTTCTGTTATCTCACTTGTCTCTAACTCCTCCAAAACCTGCCCCTTACAGCCAGCATTATCTTGTGGACTTTCTGAAGTATGGTTGTTGGACTGCTTCAGGTGTTTTTACTTTTGCTTTATGTATTCCCAGGGAAAAGACAGGAAGAGTCAACCTGAGCAAGAGTTGGCAAATGCCGAACCAAGTTTATTTTTTTTTCAACAGCATCACAATTAGGTTGCATTTTTAACACATCCACAAAAATGCATCCATGTTTTTGTCTTCTTTTAGTTGTTCACGCAAACAATGGGGCTCTTCCTAATTGGGATGCCATTTTTTGTTGTAAGCGCTGAGAGGCTTCAGTGAATAGTAAAAAAATAARAAGTAAACTCCCAGTCCCTCATGTGATTTTCTTTAAAATGTCTTAAAATGCAAATTAAGCAGGCATTTTTCTAGTTGATTTCAGTTGTTAACTTCAGCAGCATAAGAGAAGTTTGGGAGGTTTTTGGTGATCCAAAAGGGTGAACTCTGGCTGCTTTCCAATCACGGTTTCTTTAGAACTTTTTAGGTGAAACTGTGCTGGAGATGAGCTATTAGCATAAGAATGATAAAAGGTGCTGGGTTCAGCTGCTCCCTATGACTCATCACTTTTCAGAGATGCAAAGTTGGGAATGCAATAGAAAATAACTTGCCTCCCTCGTCTGTGTGACTGATTAAAATCTGGATCACTAATCAACGCAGAATATAGTTAATGACTGTTTAATTAATTTACTGTAATTTTTGATGAAGCTCACTGAAATTACTTTTCCACATGCTAGTAATGATTTTCAACAGAAAGAAGGCAGCCTGCGTAGTGTGTGTCAGCTCTCAGAGCAGCATCACTTTAATGACTGCAAGGAATTGCTCTGATACAGAATTCAGCTCAGAGATATGATTAGCTAGTTAATACACACACTTCCCATAACTACGAAGGCTCCTTTGTGCATCAACTACTCGACTATGTACTAGAGCACCAGTCCTTCAGAAAGAAAAATTGTAGCTGGACCTTGTCGCCTTTTAGATTTGAGCCCAACAGTCATTGTTCTGCCGARTGATCGCATGAACCACTGTGCAAACACCTTTCCATCGCTGCTTTTAACACTTGCTGTAAATGGTTATGTGTCCACAATCGTTCCACCTTTGAGATTCTTTGCAGCCTAAGTAAAGGTTACCAATACATACAAACACCAGGAAACAGATTACCCTATTGGGAAGTAAAGTGAAGTAGCTTATTTATTTCACACGTAACTACTTTTTACAGTTATTTTTACCCACCTGTATTTTATGATGGGTGCCCAGTTTCCACCATTTATTCCTTTGATGCTGCTCTGTGGAGGCTACATAGTGTTGTGCTGATTAAACTCATTTCTCTGATGTTTAATGTATCTCACTTGTTCTGTTTTGGGATCATGTTATCACCTGACATAGGACTAACATTAGCAGCATTTCTAATCATGTTCCAGTGACATTTGTCATATTCCTGCCATTTAATGTCTTAAACTGGTTTTATCTCTTTAGCATTTCCAAGAAACTTTTTATAGTGGATTTCAAAGTCTTTTCAGAGGCATGTTTTTTCTGCAGTGAATAGATTTTCTTCACAATTATGGCTGTAGATATCTGTGTATATGTATTTATGACAGTGTCGATCATGTAACTTCTCCAAAAGCTTTTAAGTTCTTGAAAATTGTTTGCAAATTGACATCAGTGTTCTCTCATGACTTAATGAACAGTAAAATGACTCTAATGTTTCTCAAATTTCAACGCTTTTTGATCTATTTTCCTTTTGAGACTTTAACAGCCATATATCTGATATCTTCCTAATGATGAACAAACTGACTGTGTCTAATTGCTGGCCTTTTCTTGAACTGTGCAGTGAAACAACATTATAAAACCAAGGTCATACAAACATGTTTTATCACTTTTCTGATGAAATGCCTAATTGCTTGCTGTGGTTGTCTTCGTCATGATCTAATCAGGGAACAGGGACAATAAAAGTAATGATGTGGTAGATCCTTGACCTCAGCTCTCACTGCAAATAATTGTCTGACATTGTTACCATTTATGGTCATGCATTCAGCATTATCACATAAGCTTTTGATGATTTCATTACTGTCTGGTATTCCATAGTATGCCATTATTTCATGTAGAAATTTTAGCATACTCTAAAAGATCTTCTGCAACCCCATAAAAGGATTATTTATTACATACAGCTTTTTGTTTAATAATAACTTTGAGAATAATAAATTGGTCTGTACATGATCTTCAGCTCTACTACCTGCTTGTTCCTCCTTGAGTTAGGGAGTTATCTGTTTCTTGACATCCAAAATACACATTGGGAGTTGATTTTCCAAGACACTGAAAGCAATGGGATTTTACTTCAGAGACTTTTTTTTTTTTTCCTTCTTCTTCATTCTCACTTCTGTTAAAAGCACCAAGTGTACATAGATAGTTGTTTTGCAGGTGTTTTTAGTAGTTCTCCAGGGCACAGCCTACTTAAGATGGACAGTATTCTGTCCATCATTTTCTTTTTTTTTCCCCTTTTTTTGAAAAGTGCTTTCTTGCAGTTCAGAACTCCGAGTTACGCTAAATCTCCTACTCAGAAATCCTGCTGCAACTTTGCATAAACCCAGGAAGGCTTGCCTGTCTAGATCATTAACTCCAGCTCCTTAATGCCTCCCCTTTTATTTCTTCTACCACTTGCAATATCTTTGGCCAATGCTGTTTATTCTCCCTGTCATTTGCTTGTCCATCTGCCTTATTTAGTCTCTAGAAAACTAAAAGCAATTAGTTGAATTTTATCAATGTAATAAAAGTTTTGGTCCCTGCCAGTTAAAGCTTCATACAGCTGAGACTGCATAATTCAATGCAAGGTATGGGAGCTACTCACTACTTTATACCTATGCCTTTGCTACTCTAGATCCAGCTACTCTTAAAAGCACATCAGAGACAACTAGATTTTCAGTTACATTTGTATTTACAGATCTAAATCAGGAGTGATTGTGAGCACCTGACTTAGCTTTTAAATGCAAACGTGAAAGTGAAATCAGCCAGCCTGGACACCTTTGATGTGCTGTTGAGAGAAATGGCTAGACTGCCTTAATGTTTGTGGGTATGAAGCTCAGCTGCTGCGCTCAGCTGTACTTGCAAAGTGGCTGAAGCTTCTCTGTGATACTTCAGAATCTAAGTGAGGAGCTTTAAAATAACCTTGCTATTTTATTTCTCAGTGCATATATAAAATGTGTAAAATGTGCATGTGCTATTACAATTACTATTGAGCATCTGGCACCTAAGAGGATGTAAGGGGTAGGAGTTTTGTAACTACTAAAATAACTACAGAGTCTTTTAAAATTAAGTGGTTTCTACTGTGACATAGAAGATAGAATTGGTTTATAAAACTGGGATGTCCCACTCATTCCTGTGTGTGATGCTGTAGCGTTGTGACATTATGCAGTGCAATTGTGGGCTTAATTGGAGTCTTCTGATTTCACACAAATTTTACGCTGCTATCTGCTACTTCAGTAGTGTTATTCTGGATTTGTTATAATGTAGATGAGGTAACGATCTTGCTGCAAAAAATTCTACTCAACATATATGAGAAAATTTAAATATGGAAGATGTTCAGAACTGGTTTCCAGTATTTTTACTAGCTTTCATTTCTCAGTGTGCAGAGTTCATTTAGCAATAGTCTTCAGATAACTTAAATGTGGTAATGAATTGTCAGAAAATAGCAATTAGAACAAAAGTGAATAGTTAAAAGGTTAAGTTAAATCACTTCAACTGTACAGTCCATTTAAAAGACTTTCCTGAAGCTGATGAATGTGACAGTCCCTATTTGACAGAAAGGCTGAGAAACAGCTAAAATAGGGAATATCAATCAGCCCATATCCAATGAATCTGCAGTTAAAAAGAATGTAGAGAAATAAATGTTGCAATATGGGTATATAATTTACAGAGCACAAGGAAAAGGAGAATAAGGCATGAAATGAACAATATGTATTACATATGTATCAACAAAAGATGCAATGTCTATCAATATACACAAAGATTGCCTATATTCAGATTGAGGTGGGCAGAAACCTTGCATATTGGCTTAACTTCACATGCTAATAGTGAATTTCTAAATACAAGGAAGAAAGAAAGCACTCAGTAACTTATATATCTTGAATTATTTAAATGCAAATGATAAAAAGCAAAACTAAATCTTCCCATTTATTTGCACGACTATAGTACTGAGGCAAGTAAACAAGACTCGG
Organism: Phoebastria nigripes; assembly: GCA_035582835.1. Taxonomy (NCBI): domain Eukaryota; kingdom Metazoa; phylum Chordata; class Aves; order Procellariiformes; family Diomedeidae; genus Phoebastria; species Phoebastria nigripes. Next base: position 303,270 of record JAYKAV010001123.1, read on the forward strand.
AGCATTGCAAATTTTGAGGTGTTTGGTTCCAAGCCCACTGTCTATTTGTGCTGTTGGCCTCCTGCCCTGACATCAAATAGGAGGCCAGGCAGGAGAAGGGACATGCAATGCAAAATGAGTTTCAGCATCTGGCTCTTCTAGGAACAGAAAGTGATTTCCTTAGCTGTGCTTTTGTTTTTAAGCAACTTCTATTTTTACAGTTATGCAGTTCCCAGCAAACAGACAAGAATATTTAGAAGAAAATATATTCAACAATATCTTTTATTCTAACCCAATATATTTTGAAGGGAATGGAGGCACACATGTAATGGTAGATGTTGCCCGACACACCTAAGGTCTGTTAGCAGACAGATTCTCCAGATGATGTTAATTCCCAGACAGTTCTTTCATAAAAGCACTATATGAGTATTCAATTTTATTTCTTCCCATCTTTTTGAAAAAACTATTGGTGCTCTGGTTTGCCATATTTAGGCTGAGTATAATATAAAAAATTAGGTAGGGACTGTAAATAAAAACTATGCTTTGCCCTATGATGCAAAATTTTGTATCTTTAAAATAGTATAATCGTATTCCTGTTTAATGTAGCAATTTTGCAAATGTAGCGATTTTGCAAATGTAAATTTGAGATCTTTCTTATTTTCAAAACACTTAAAATGGAAGGAGGCAGATTTTATTCACTTTGTTACTGTAAATATCTTGTACAAAGAGCAGCTTCTGCACAAATCCCTCCCGCCACCCCAGCGCCTAATGTTTTTGGTGGACCGTGGCCATGTTCACACTGCACAGCTGACCCACTTCACTGCCAATTTCCCAAGCTAGGTGACACAGGCAAGACTGCGTGCGCAGCTCTTGGAAATTATTGAAGCAGAGGACCTACCGAATGTGGATATTTCACTCCAGTGATAGTCTGTATCCTGTTTCAAAATCTGGTATCAAAGGGAATTCTTTCACATAGCCTTTTTAGCCACCAGCCAAGTATTTATTCCCTGTGTTTTCTGTACAGTTGCTGTGGACATGCTCAGTTACCTGCTGGCTTCTAAACTCTGCCAATATTTTTATAGGCTTTTTTCTCTCTTTGCTTATAAGTGCTTTGGTAGTCATTTGAAGAGGCGTCAAGTAGCAGGTGAATAGCAGCAGGCTAAAATCTATTCTATTTGTTGTCTGAAAGACAATGTGACTCAGAGGAATTCACAGCAAAAGCAGATTGCAACATCTAATAAGGGGAAGTAAAATAGACTTGCCTTTGCCTAACCCATTCCAACTGCATAAAGGAAATAAGCACAGGCTTACCCTGCTGGGCTGATACCTTTCCTGATTCTGGACAACCAGCAGGTTTCCGAAACCGTGAATCATGTAGCATAACATATGTGATCACATGCAGAGCAGACATTGCCTCTGCATGCTGTTGTGCAGAAAGGCAGGGAACAGAGAGGCAAAAGTTAGACTTCAAGACAGTCTTCCCTGTGATTTGCACCCTTGAGGGAGGTGGGGAGGAGCTTAACATCACCAGAGCAAGGCAGAGAGATCACATTCATCTGTTCCCCTCTCCCATCTGGAACACAGCACAGCCATGGAGAATCTGGAGAAACTCTGCCAGGCTGCCCTGGCCCACACTCCCTCTTACGTGATCTTCTTTGCTAGTCTGACCTTTTTTAGTCATTATTAATTAACAATATTCCCGTGGTTGTGAGAACAAGTTCTTTCAGTAGTCAGGATTTTGATTCCTCAACTTACAGTATTTCATTTTACCGCCTCCCTGGCTTGTACTTTGTTGAGCAGTAGTAACGATTTGCCTGCTGCTTGTTGGTGTTTGATCTCCAGCTGTTAAAAGCTTGCTCAGGCTAACCAGACTGCAGATTCTTACATGGACCAGTGAGCGTGGAAGGGCCCAGCTCATGCACCTCAGCCATGACCTGGAGGAACCACTGTGAGGCAAGCCACAACCGTTTAAGCTCATGCACTTGCAGTCTGTGACGGTGTTTGGGTTGCGGAAGGTACGTCCACCAGGACCTTCAGACCACACAGGCCTTTGGACAGCCCTCAGATGGTTTCCATACTAAAGAAGAAATCAACATTAGTTGGGCCGCAAAATCCATACACTACATGATGAAGCAACATTATTCTAAATCGGGCTCGATGTTTCTGAGATTAATCATTTTCCTTCCTGTCCTTGCACAACACTGCAAGCATTCTGCAGAGCAGCCAGCAGGATGTATAATGGATTCCAGACTTCTATAGTTATAATAATATTACGGCTATACATGGTCCTCTTTGTCTCAAGTAAATAATAAAGTGATCTGCTACGACAAAATGTTTAAACATCTTGGGGATGGGTTCTACCCACTATATACTATGACTTCCTTGATTTTTCTCTCTGACGTATCTGTTTCAGTCATTGGTTTCATTGCCAATTCATAGCATTTAAACTAGAACAAGAAAAGAAATGATAAAATAAAAAGCGCTTACATAAKTCTTTTAATCTAGGAGGATCCCAAACTGCTTTATAAACTATAGGTTAATCCTGCCATCTTTCTTGGGATAGTTTCCTAAACTGTCAGTTCTCTGCAATAAGGATACCTAAAGTCTTCGGTGTTGCTGAGATTCTTGATGTGCAAGAATCACCTTCCTATTATCACCATGTAGTGTCTTCTAGAATGGGCATGCTTTTTAACTGTATTAGGATAAATGTAGTACAGGAAGCTAACAACTTCAACAACATCTGTCATCATGAAAACTTGCAAACTCTTTTGGAAAACGTTTTTAACAGTATTTAAGTTTTTATGCCCTGGGATATATGCATATCTCACAGGATTAAAAAAATCTATTTTGTATTTTCAAAAAGCTCATCTGTAAACAGGAACTGTTCTTACGTTATGATACCACCAATAGATATATACAGAAGTGTGTTTGTGAGGTGCTAAAGGAAAATGCTTATTTTCTCTACGGAGGGAAAAGCCAGGGTAAGTTTAGGACACATTAAAAATGCCAACACAAACTGAAAAGTTGATTTTATAGACTGGAAACCTGCTGTTACCAAAGCATCTAAGAGGTTGGTGTTGTCATCTAGAATAAGGGAAATTCAGGTATGAAATACAGAAAGGTATTAATAGATTAGGCAATTTTAAAACCAGTGATGGAAATTATAAATCCAGTAACTCCATTGCACTTCTTCACTGACAGTACAATTACATTTTGAGAAGACAGTACTGAGGTCATTCATCAAATAGAGACTGCAGTAGAACCRGACTCTGAAACTAAGCTTAATTTCTCTATGGCAAAATTACCGTATTTTCATGTATATAACCTGCAGATTGTCTAATGGGGAAATAAATAGCCAGGCAACCTCCTCTTACTCCCCACTGTCTTAGCAATTGCTGTAGTACACAAGCCTGTCATTTTCTGAGGGAGCTGTTTACTCAGAAACCTCTTTCACATGGTAAACACCTTGCCTGTGACCACCAGTGCCTACTACCTTTTTCTTGGTATTTTTTATGTATCCAACTCAGACTGAGTCATCTATGCACTAAGTTAAGGGGGTGTGAGTTTCAAAAATTGCAGGTTATAAGTTTGAAAACATGGCATCTCCTGTAGTATTTTACATGCTGAAATACAAGGGATAAATATGGTTTTGCTAAGGAAACATCTACTTATTTCTTCCACTGAACAATGAAAGGATTAGAAAAAAAAGAAACAATATTATGGGAACTGAGGGGAGCGCAGACAGATGGTTCACTGGGGAAAGGGGTGAGGGTTACTGGAGTGACTTATCAATGCTCATCTCCTGCAAACACAGGAAAAGGAGCATATGGGATATGCTCACCTGATCCTAACATAGCAGAGTGCTTACAACTAAGCACAAGCAAGTCTCTATCTTAAGTAGCACTCTTAGACTCTTCTGTTTGGACAAGGCCTGCTAGAATGGTCCTTAAGTCCGATCTGCACTGGATACATCCAGTACCAGCTACTATGCCAAATGACCTCCTCTTTCATTGATCCTTGTCCTTGGGTCAAACTATCACTACCTTTTCTATTATGAAAAATCTTCAACCCTATTTGCTCTAGATTTACACTTAAAATTAAAGGGCAAGTTATGAAATAAAAGGACCACTGCTATCATCATGCCATCTGCAACACAGTGCCACCCAAAGGTTTCAGACCAAGCTCAACATTGTGGTTTTCCATGCTCTACAGCTTCAGGAACTGCTGTCATCTTTTTCACCCTACTCATTCTTAGATCACTTTATTTTGCCAAAACTCAGCACTCAGCCTTCTAGAACGCTTCTAAAATACACGGGTGACTCTGTACCCTCTCTGCCCCCTTCCAAATCTTTATGCTCTCTTGCCAAGAAAAACGTCCCCGCCTTTCTTGACACCGTATTCAGAGCATCGTTTTATTCAGCTCTCTTTCTTTGCTTCTGTTTTCTTCGGTAAAAACAGTCCAAAATCATTCAATGTCATTTTGTCCTGTGGCTATCAGTACTTAGTTTCTTCTATTTATATTGCACGTTCTGCCTGCTCCTGAAGTATCTGTCTCCCATTTGGTCTGGGTTTTTTGGGGGGTTTTGTTTTGGTTTTGTAGCATTTAACTTTACAGTAGCCTACTTGTGTCACACTGTCAAATGAGATCAAGCTATGCTTTTTTATCTATGCATATCAAAAAACTAACCTGGTTTTTATGTTGTTTCTGTGTCTCATGCCAGAAATAGCGTGGATTTGTGACATCTTGCATTGAAGCTATTTCAGTATTGCTATTTATACAATCTTTTAAAACCAGACCAACAGATACATAGATACACATAGCAATTAGTCTTTGACACCAGATTAAAATTAATTTTATAACGGTCGATGTAGAGCAAAGATTTGTAGTTTATTTGTACCACAGAGTTGTAAAACTATTGAGCACTGAAAAATGGCAGCATCTATTTCTCTGAGAACAGTATTAAAAGATGACTTAATACATTCCAGAGTACGAAATCACTCTTAAGCAGTAATTCTGTAAGACAGTCCATGATATAAAGAATTATGTGCTAGAAATGGTGCCGTTCAGCCTGAATTTACAGGCACTTCCAAATACAAGTGATTGTTCACACTACAAAACAACAGAGTCAAAAAATATATCACAATATGGCTTAACTTACTTACCAGGCAGATGTACTCTGAAAAGACATCAGGGGTGGGCTTAAAGCATCTCCTTTTAAAGTATGTACTGTCTGTGATGTTTGAGGCTGTGGCTGAGTTTGAGGCTGTGTCTCTGGCTGAGGCTGTGTCTGTACTTGGCTTGGATCCTGAGCAGGGTTAATCCATCGGCTCTGCCCCTGTGTCATCCACTTTCCCTGGATTCCCCACCGTGCCAGGTAAAATTTGCAAATATCATAGTTCATTGAAGAGTAATATAAAAGGTCCAGTACCAGCAAGATCACCACAAAAAAGCCATAGATCCACACTCCTAACAGTGCACTGTAGTTGCTGTGGAAGAAAAAAAGGGAAAACAAAAATGTTATCTCATATATCAGTAACAGTCATCATGTTAGTTTATCAAGGTTATTTTGTGTCCTTAAAAATTATTTATTATTTCAATCTAAATACTGCTATATGCATGACATGGGATGTTTTTAAAAACTAAGGCCCCCTGTCTTACAAACATTTTTATTTCTCCCTTTCTTCTGTGTATTTATATCAGCACATAAATTTGGTGTACAATTAGCTTCAATGCTTTAAGTGAGACCACTGATATGTACATGGTTGATGGGTCGTATGTCGTCTTCTGCAAATTCTCACTCCCAGAGAGCCACCCTACTGAAAGTGACAGGGCATTTATGAGTGTGAGAGTTACCCATATGAAAAGATGCTGTAATAATTGAGACCGAGGAGTGCTTATACTATTGAAAACATTCACTGCTGACATGCATGATAAACCACTTGTCTTAAAAGGTGTTTAGTGTGCTTGGATTTGCTCTGAATTTAATAATTAATTATTGCTGGATACAGAAAATACTAGTAGAAGTATAGGCTTTCAAGAGCAACTGCTAAAGATCCCTTAGTTTGCTGGTAATAAATTTAGGAAGGAAGAACATTGAAAAGATCATATTATACAATGCATTCCACAGGAAGGAAAATATGTACTACATTTATATGTATATGTTGGTGTAGTTATAATGTGTATATATAGGTAAAGGCCATGAAAATTATCAGCTGCTGACATGGTGCACGGAGCTGTAAAGCTATGACAGGTGACTAAAGATATTAAAAGATGGGGGGGGAAAAAAAGAGGAAAAGGTATAAGGGGTCAAGAATTTGGAGATCAGAAAGGGGAAGAAGTGCTAAAGCTCTGCTGGAGATGCAATATTATTACACGAAAAATGACTGTCAGGTGTAAATGCAGTTTGGATTGGGAACTGTGTGAGTGGGGAGGATGAGGTCAGAACAGAGAAGGAAAGAAATGGGTAAGAATGAGATTGTTAGGTATACAGCAAAGAAGGCTAATCTAGACCTATGAGCTAATGTGGAAGTATGTGTACCAGAGTCTGTAAAAACAAGAGCAAGCAGAAGGGATGCTAGTAAAAAATGTCATTAGGAAGACAGTCTTGGAGAAAAACTATATTGAAATAATAGGTGGGCAACCCACACCTACGTGATCCTGAATTTGCATGAATAAAATTGAACGCACACGCTCAATCATGCTCTCTTTCAGACATTCAGAGACACTTTGAGGGAACTGCATTTTATCAGAACATTGATCAAAACGGAAGTGCTGTGAGAAGAAAAAAGGCTGAGAAGACATATTATAGATGGAAGCCTGAAAGATATTTTAACATTTTAAAAACAAGCCTTTTCAGATTTAAAACATTTCAAGTCTCTGCTTTGAACTTTCACTTCCATTTAAACTTCTGTATGACTCTTTCATTTTTAAAAAAATCAGGATTTGAAACAAGAAATCAGATAAAAAATAAGAATTTTAATTTCTGTGTTGCTGCCTGTCAGCACTTAAGGAGACTGATTCTCCTCTCCAGGGAATGATTTTTCCACTACACAGATATAACGCGCTTAGATTAAATGAGGTTCCACAGCAAATAACTAAGGAACAAGAGGAAGGTCAGAGCTGTTAATGGGTCCCTTCCTGTGTAACTTTAGGATTATGCAAGCCTAGGATTTAAAAAAAAATTCATTAAATTTCCAGGAGGATTGGAAGTAGACAAAATGGAGTGCTTCTGAAAACCCTTAGCTCAAGAGTCTTTGCCTCTATTAAAGACTTCCACATGCATGCCTAACTTCACAACAGTGGGTAGACCTTTGTAATGCATTAAAATCTTTGCAGTCCAGGCACTTGAAAGTATAACAGGATCTGGTTAATCCAGGTTTCTCAGCAGTACTACTCTTGACTTTCAGTGGATTTATTCCTATTGGGGTAAACTCTTCTATTTTCTGCTAATGTAAATAAAAGGGAAGTGAAGGCTGGAAAAGTCAGGAAGAAATCCACTGTAACAAATCCCATACTTCATCACTAATGCCAATAGGATCCATTTTACAAATAGGTGAGCTGTATTTGATCCATATTAAGAATGGAAATGTTAGAAAACATGTTATTTATGTTTTGGCAACAATGTGAGAAGCAGGAACAGTTCTTATAGTTAACTCAAAAGAATTTGTTTGAATTTTAGGTATTTAGTTTCACCCATCAAAATTTTGGTTAGCAAAAATTAGAGGTATTTTGAGTGTTCCAATTTAAAGCAACAATTTACTAATCATGCCATATGTGACTTATCCATCTGTTCCTTCTAAATAACATGTTTCTCACAAGTACAAAAATGAAAGACTGCTTTATTTTAATTAACAGACAGTGGGACAACAGCACTATCAAAAGGGCCTTGTGAAAAATCACAGGCAAAATTAATAAGTAGTATGTTTTGAACACAGAGGGAAATTCCATACTTTGATGTTTTGTGTTCCTCAAACTATTAAGATGGTAGAAAATAYTAATTTTGCTGATGGCTACTAATTATAGTAAAAATTAAAAATTCCCTACAAATCAAGAAGATATCTTAATTAGAAAATAAACAATCTTACTTACACTGAATAACAGTAAGTCCAGAGACACAGAAAAGAACTGGGAATCAAAAAACTCCTAGGACTTGCTCTCATTTCATTGAGCTGAATGATTTAATTATAAAAGTTTCATCTTGCAATCTGATTTTCCTGTACTTTTGTGCAGAAGTTTCATTTCAGTCAAAAATAAAGTGTGAACAGATTCCAAATTGACCAAGATTCAAATTATAGGGGTTTGTTCCTACACAGGGACAATCAAGTACAAGAAGTTGTTTTGGTGTGGTTGTATCTCCTCTCCCCTTCCCCAGCCGGAAAGCTTGCCCTGCCCTGCTAGTGCTCCTATCCCTCCCAATCAGTCATTTTGGAGGTTTTTGTTTAGGTTCAACACAAGGTTTAGCAACACTGAAAATGACCTCCAAAACTATGTTGCCCAGTCTTCTGCTCCTGCTGGCACACAAATACAAAAGCTAAATCTGGAGTAAAAGTTACAAGACAATTTCCTTTTAGCTTCTCTGTGAAACAGGGTAATTCATGGACCCATCAGAAAAGCTTAGTAGCTCTTTATTTTAAGACACTTTGTCTTTTATAGAAATATGACGTATATATGGTATAGCCTTGATACAGAGTTCACTTGTGTAAATGGAAAGATTTGCTCTGACTTCAGGGAGCCCTGAATCAGGCTCTCTGAGAACAAAAAATCATCCATCTCCTCCTATTCCATCTACAGAATCCTGCTTAGATTTCTCTAACATCCCTACACACAAATGAAAAGAAAGGTTCTTTTATTATTATTCTTACCCATGTGATTTCTTCCACCTATTTCATTAACTTTTTGAGATAGATGACAAGCAGGTTAGGACCAGGCTATATTTTTTTTAGAAGAGTTCGTTGTTTTTTGTGTGCAGCACACATGAACAGAAAATAATTCATTTGGGAATTCAGGCTTAAAAAAACAACAAATCAAAACAATTGTGAGCAGAATTCTACAGCTGCAGAGTTTAAATGTGGGCAGATGGCCATGGAGACTGTTTCTTTCCCTATTCTCCTTAAGCGGGGCTGTTATTGCAGTAGTAACGCTTTTTAAGTGTTGCCCCAAGGAAATGCAAGCTTACATCCTAGCAATGCCTTGGTACTTCTAACACTGAGGAAATCCGTGCAGGTTTTGCCTGTGCACTTTAAATGTGATTTTTTTTTCCTATTTTGTTTTTACTATTATCTCAAGGCCTTTGCCCAATCCCATGTTTTCCTGTAGAATCTGTTACTGTAGTACCCAAGAGGCCTTCCCAGCTAACTTACATCCTTTTGCAACGGTTGGTAGTGGAATTGATAATTTTTTTTTTTTTTGCTTTTTTGTAAAGATGACTTTCTGGGAGATACTTAAGCAAGTGCCAGCTCTGCAGGGGACATGCTGTACATGGAGAAAGATAGTGCTATTCTATCCTCACATTGCTTTCGGTGCAATGTTGTAGTGTGGTGTGCAAAAGCCATTCAATCCTGAAAAACTGGAATAAGAGATAAGGAAAAACTTAGATGCATTACAGACTGCCATAACACTGTTCCAGTACCAGATTAAGGACCCCTAGCATAGTAGTTCTGCTGATAATCCACCAAAACATGCATAATAGAAAATCTGAGAGAGTATGAATAGTAGATTCAAGTGAATAGTATTTTTAAGAATAGTTAAACAACTTATTAGACAAAGTTTTATGGAAAAATACTTTGGATGGCAGAACTTTTCTTGTCTGTTAGACATCATTGGTATTTCTAAATGTAATACTAAATGAATTGTTCACATTCAAAAATATGATAGACTGATTAAGCTGCATGATCGCAAAGATATAATAGTCCAGTATTCTGCACTTATAAAAACATAGAAATCTTTTGTTATAGTAATGGAAAAAATGTAAATAAACGTGGCTGTAGTTATATTGTGTGACTGTAGAAGACAAATGTGTTTTTTCAGCTGTGCCATGACAAAGAAGTTACAAGTCACTTCATTAATTTTTTCCCTCAACTGTATTATAAAACAAGAAATTTGTTTTGATGATCACAAGAATGGCTAAGGGGAAAAATAAACCAAAYAATAATATTGAAATAAACCGAATAATAATATTGAATCACTCTTGCCTGAAAACTATAATCCTTTCTTTCAGTTCATTGCTATTCCCATATCCTAAATCATTCTCCCCAGCCACAGTACAATAGGTTTCATCAGAATTTTTTTCAGTGGTGTGTGAAATTAGATCTAAACAAAGAGCTGACTTTGTTACTGTAAAGTGAACACTGGATGTATTAGAATCCAAATAAAGTTAAATTATCGTGTATGTTAAATAAAGTCAGAGTGTATTAAGTAAGATGCTTTTTACAATGTTTTTAATGTAGGCATCTAGGCTTCACTTCTTTCTGCCCCTCCACAGCGTACTGAAATTATCAGGAAGTTTTCTACCAACCTCAGCGAGCTCAGGGTGAGGAGATCTCTCTCCCTCTGTCTCACTACATTGGTGGAGTTTTACGTAGAAAGTTAGTGTCTCTTCATTTTCCTGGCCCTAACTGATTTATCAGAAGTGATGTTTCAGGAAGTTACAAAAAGGCAATACTGGTTCCACTCTTGCACTTCTCTAAGCTACATCTCCAGAAACCTTTTATTGTATTTAGCATGATTTCACATACATTTGCAAGAGATCAGCACATACCTAATGTCCACAGGAAATTCTGGACTGAAGACATATACGGTAAAGAGTCTGCAGGTGGTTCTCAACCGTGAATTTTACCAACAAAGACTACAGAGGTAGCTCTTCCTCCATCACAACTGAATGAGGTGACTTTTTAAACAAAAAAATGATTGCTAAATGAAAACTAATATAATACTTACACTATGCTCTAAATATTTTTATTAAAATAAATACTGTAGTTCATAGAATACCAAATTACCTTTTTCCCATTGAGGAACTGCTCACACACAACAGCCCTGTATTTATTTCTGTGGGTGTGTGTGCACGTGTGTGTACAGGTACAGATGTGAGCAGGCATGCAAACAGAGGATGCAGGAGGCAGAGAAATGTTCTACATCCCAGGGCATATTTTGCAGTCAGACTGTACCTGTTCCTCTGTGCATGTCTGCTTTGGAAAGTGGCCGATTGCCCTGTCCATTCCAGGATGTTGGTGAAAGGAAGAACAGAAGGGCCTTACCTTAGTAAGCTCTGGCCGTGACTACGTGGAGTAGCTGCTGAGATACTGGAAAAAGCCTGAAGCATTGGCTTTCTACTTGGCTGAACTACAATTGGCCAGTTACATCCCAAACTCTGTGATGAAGCTGCCTGTTAGGCAGACTTGGCTGCTCAGCAGCGTTGGTGTAGGGTTTACAGAACAGTAAGGGAAGATATAAAGCAAATTTGCTGTGTGCAAGACAAAGAACTGGGAAAGTGTGGGAGCAATAACCACACTAGTCCATTCTTGAGACTCTCTTTTTATCACTCTGAGTGTGAAGCAGTTTCTGGCTCTGTGACTATGCGCACAGCCCTTCTGTACCGAGAGTCCTGTGAGGACCTCTCTTCAGGCAGGCATCCGATTGCTGCCGTGGTAGCATGGTCATCCCAGTAAACAAAGGGGGAGTACTTTTACCACGGAGTGTATGTAGAGTATGCATTGCATGGGGGCTCTGGAGCATACTGTGGTATAAACTCCACCAGGTTGCCTGGAGGCATATATGTTGGCAGAGTTGGGTAGCCCCAGGTGAGGGTGCTACCAGTTCTAGATTGTCTGGACTGCACAAAGGGTGGAGAAAATGGATGGCCTTTAATGGGCCTGTTAGACTTGAAGTGTCTCCCCAGCATTCTGTGTGATATGYTCTCATGATGTTCCCAGATGCACTGCAAGGCCAAGGCAAGGAAATTTCACCTTAAGGACATAGCTGCACATACAGTAACAAGACAGTATAGATCCACATTGATTTAAAGGTATCTTATATGGGTAGAGTCTATTTTTGTCCTTCTTTTACAGTATACAGTACACAGACTTCTTTATAGTAGGTGATTGTCACTTTAACACCTGTAAAGTCAGAGTATGCAACTTCTACATCTATGCAAGATTCAAACTTCTCTAGGCAGAGCTGTATGAGAAGTGGCTGTTAAGGAAGATGACAGTTTGCTGACTCCATGAGCTGGCTGCTGCTGGACGCAGCTGCACACAGCGAGTTGAAAGAGCTGACATCAGTATTCCAGCACCATAGTCTCCTGGCAGCCTTGCACCTGCTTCCATAGGAATGAATGACAACACACCAACTGACTTTTGCACCGCAGAAGAAAACACTAAAATCCCTGTTGTAAACAAAAATCAAGAGACTGGAATTCCAGTTGTCTTTAATTTGCCCCTTCCTTGCCCGGGAGGAGCTGGATACCAGAATAAAATGGCAGGGCAAAGCAGATAGATCAGAATTCGACCTTGGGGGTTTACATCAGCTGGAAGTTGCCCTCTGCACCAAGAGAAATCGCAGCAGAGTAGTGCGGCCAGAATGTCGAATACTAAATAGGAGACAGACCACAAGTGAAGATTTTGTCAAATAGGTAATCAGTTAACAAAGATCTACTTGCTACTTACTGGCTCTTCAGAAAAAAAAGTTACTGATATTTGTCTTAGAGGATAGGTCCCAGCAGTACATGGAAGTATCCCAGGTAACAGGCAAGGAGACCACACAATGTTGGTATATAAGCAAATACGTTCTGTTCCCCAAGGTCAATGATTACAAGAGAATTATATTCAAAACATCAGATATTCAAATAGTGCATTTGGGTTGATATGGTAAATGTCAACTCACTCCCTCTCTCCCCCCTACRGACAGCTTTGGGGTTTTTACTGACATACATTTAAACATAGTTTGGATCAGACTGGGGTCAGGGGAGAGACTTTTGTAACTTTTATATGTAACTTTATATTTGTTACATTTATATGCAACTTCTACATACATGCTCTCCTAGCAATGTTTATAGCCCATGTCAAAGCAAAGAAAGCAAAGCTAAAATATCCTTTCTTTTAGAGGAGTTCTGTAATGGCAAAAACCTTTCAGTATTTTTCTGTATGTGCAATTATTCTAATTGCTTCCATCATTAAGTACACCTCAGACTATGTTATTAGACCAGGAACAGTTTGGTGAAGAGTACTTTAAAACTCATTTACTTACTTATGCATATATCCATCTGCGTTCCCTGTTAAGTTCATCTGCATAACAGTCTGAAATTCTGTCTCATTGCAGCAGTACTTAAATACTGTGTTGTTATGGTGACAGCAAAAGATGTAAGATTTATTGTCAGAAAGACGGGGGCAGTGAAAACCAAAGTGATAGCGACCTTTGTAGTCCGTATATGGCTCGCAGACCCGAAAATGTGCAGACAACACTGTAAAACAAAGAACAATATTGGCTTTGTGAGTCACTTGTGTTACCTGTATGTTACGAACTACAATTTTTCACTGGTTAAGCTTAAACAATTGTTGTTTGATTTCTGAAAAACGTTAATATTTCAGAACTTTCAACATCATAACTTTTCATACTAAAAAATTACAATATTTAGCCTCTTGTTGTATTTTGACTTTTATTGTTACTGCTTCTGATTACTATTATTTCTTTTAAGGGAAGAGAAGAAATGCCCTCCATGCCAAGAAGCACAAAAATATTTAGGGAAACATTTTCATACTGCTGTTCTAAATATACGGATATCCATAAACACCCAACAATGTTCATGTTTGATTCTCCTGGGATAACTTCATAAAAACAAAAAGTCTATGTAAAAACTGCAATAAAAGTTTGATGGCACTTGATTTACAGTCACTGTTCTTGACAGAAAATATCTTCTCTGCTGTAAAGGTCATTCTTTGATAAAGATTATTCTGCCAGAAATAGTAATTACAAAACAGTATAACAGATCTGAACAACTTTGAATTTGCAAATAGATAGAACTAATAGAAATACAGCTATTCCTGGGAGTTCTTGGATTCCTCCTTCATTAATTTCTCATGTAAAGTGTTTATTACATCTCTGAGAACATTTTTTACAGGAATACGTCACACTGATTTCACCATCACTTTTCCTGGAAAAAAAAAGAAAAAGAAATGCTCTCCATATATATCCTTTGAATGCAGACTTGAGGCTGATTGTTGTGTGGCGACAGGCACACTGTGGTTACATCTACGTGGTAAGACTGTGGGCAGATGCAAGCTCTCTGACCGTGCTCTAAGTCTACTGGTTGCAAACAGCTCTGACCTGGAAGCTGTGCAATCGTCTTAGTTTCCCCGAGCTAATCAACCGGGCGGAGGGGCAGGATATACATCCCTTCCACTATGGTCATAAGCAACCACACACGGCTTCCTGGTTGATCTGAAAAGTCTTGTGAGAGACAATAGTTGGTTCCACGGACTGCCAACATTTTAACTGATTTATAGTTTATGTTATGGTAGGCCTTACAGCATCATTTAAGATTACATGTACCATACAGATGCCCCAAAGGCCTTTACACTCTAAGGAAAGTGAAACGTAGACGTCAAGAGTCTGAATACTCTTAGCAGTGAAATGTTTTTACTTTGATTAGAGAACAGAGGCACAGCGATGCCTTCTGATGCACTTCATCAATTAATAAAGGATATTCACTTTAGACTGACAGAATTAACCCTTGTAACTTGGTGTATCATTTTTGTATCCATTTACCAGTACAAGAGGTTACAGATAATGACTTGCATGGATTTAGCTTAACCGTGTTGCATCTCTCTGCACATAGTCCCTGTTGATCTGTAATTGCATCTGTGCACCTTATCCATCTAATCCTCATTTCTTTGTATGTTGCTTAAAAAAGCCTATTCCTGACACTTTTGTTTCTCAATTTTATAAATATATTAATTTCAAGAATCTCCCTCTCTCTTTCTGTAGGTCTAGTCACATTTTAAGGATTGTGACAGTGGAGATTACTTCTTCATTTGTGTGTAGAGAGGGAGCCTAGAACAAAAACCAGAGTACTAAACTGAAGAGAAAACAAGGTAACTTGTACTGCCCTCTGAGTGAAGGAAAACCGCTCTAAACATTTTACATTTATATATATATACACACATACTGGCACACACACACACACATACCTGTCATCATTACTGTAACAAAAGAGAAAATCCTTTTGTAGACCAATTCAGTCAGGAACTGAAAGTGCTAGAAGAGTGTTATTTCTAAAGGAACACAGATACTGARAAAACTAGTTACATATCTGTTCTTGCCCTGCCTGGGAAAAATGTGTGTTCCAAATCTGAGGATGCTATAATCAGTAAAGAAATTGTCTTTCTTTAGACTTAGGTTTTCAAAACCCTCTGTAACTCTTGCAACAAATCTGCATGTTCAAATTCTGTCGCAAAATCCACAAAGCATGTAATTGCATGAACACATATTTGTTTGAACAAGTACTTACTTCCCTGCACCCCCCCTTAATTAACATAGCAATAATGAAAGTGTTCCAGGATTGATTAAGTTTTGGAAAAAATCAATGGTTGAGGTTGGCAGGGACCTCTGGAGGTCATCTGGCCTAACCCCTCTGCTCAAGCAGGGCCACCTAGAGCCTGTTGCCCAGAACCATGTCCAGATGGCTTCTGAATATCTCCAAGGATGGAGACTCCACAACCTCTCTGGGCAACCTGTTCCAGTGCTCAGTCACGCACACAGTAAAAAGTGTTTCCTGATGTTCAGACGGACCCTCCTCTGTTTCAGTTCATGCCCATTGCCTCTGGTCCTGTCACTGGGCACCGCCCAAAAGAGCCTGGCTCAGTCTTCTTTACATCCCCCCTTCAGGTATTTATATACATTGATAAGATCCCCCTGAGCCTTCTCTTCCTTAGACTGAACAGTCCTAACTCTCTCAGCCTCTCCTCCTATGAGAGATGCTCCAGTCACATTCATCATTCAGTGGCCCTTTGCTGAACTCTCTCCAGTAGCTCCATCTCTCTCCTGTACTGGGAAGCCCAGAAATAGACACAGCACTCCAGGTATGGCCTCACCAGTGCTGAATAGAGGGGAAGGATCACCTCCCCCGACCTGCTGGCAGCACTCCTACTAATGGAGCCACAAAGACAAAGAGCTTTCCAGCCAGCTGGCCCCCAGCATATACTGGTGCCTGAGGTTGTTCCTCCCCAGGAAGGTGCAGGACTTAGCACTTCCCCTTGTTGAACTTCATGAGGTTCCTGTCAGCCCATTTCTCCAGCCTGTCCAGGTCCCTCTGGGTAACAGCACAACCCTACAGCATATCAGCCACTCCTCCCACTTCTGTATCAACAGGAAACTTGCTGAGGTTGCATTCTGTCCCATCATCATTTTAGTTTTAACTATGTATCATTTGTTTTTGGAAAAGTTAAATCTAGAAAATAATGGAAGACGCACATGGCATGGGAGAAATTCACAAACTAAATAGAACTTTTAACTAAGTATTTGACTTCTAACAAGAACAGAAGCTTGATTCAGCTACTTAAATACAGGTCTCCAGTGCCAGCTAAGATTTTCCTAGGCTGTCCTGTCTGGTCTTCAGCTTTCAGTGGAGGAGATGGAGGTCTCTTGTAGGTCCAGTGCACACATGGATTATCTGGGGCAAGTCAAATGGCATTAGATGCACATGGTTAAGCACCTATAAAGGTCCCTAAGTGTTTTGTAAATGTTTGATATCAGCTTGCAAGGGTGCATTACATGCATTACAATGTGTGTAGGTCCACTAGTCATCATTACTAGGAAAAAAGGTGAGTCCATGCCTGATGTCAACAAACAGAAAGTAAGTCTTATTATTGGACCTAATAAATGCAAGTGAAGGGGTAACTTTCATAGTGTAGCACTGCGCTTCCGATAGTGATGTTTACCCACGGTATTTTTATTTACAGTATCCAGCAGAAGAGCACCCATCTGATCCTTCTCTGATAAATGGCCAGCTTCAGATGCTTCAAAGGAAGATACATATGTGCTATATTGAAAAAGCTGTGCAATAAACTCTCTAGTAAGAAAAATGTCTTTCCATTCTTCTCCTTTAGGGGTTGCTTATGTCCTGAACATTTGTGTTTGGGTTTTTTCTCCCCACCTTGTCTAGTGTTCTCCCTATCCAGCTGAGGATAACTTTCACTGAACCTACAGATTTCTTATCGGAATTAGATGGCTTAATGTATGTACTACTTCAGTTGCAGCCATAGAGAAAATATAACTGATCTGAACTGATCAGTTTGACAGTTCTCATTTTTTAGCCATCTTGACTTATTCCTTCTTAGTTGGAATATCTGCACTTTGATTATATCAGCTGCTCCTAGGAAGCAAAATTTTCTTCTTTGATACCTGCAAAGCCTCGGAGTGCAACACAAATTTTGTTTATCATGCATTATCAACAGAATCATCATTTTTTTTCAAAATGCAGGTATAATGCCTTTTACGGCTAAAGATATATTAACTTATTTTTCCCTTTAAAAGTTACATTATTACAACCACTTACACGTTAGTAATTTTTGAAGCCTCCAGTATAGATGGTGGTTTCAAGTTTGGGACATTTTAATGGAAGATATTTATTGCTAGAACTAGCTTTGCAAATAACAGGATAGTAAAAATGTCATTTTTCGTATGTTATTACTACAACTTAGCTTAGGTGACTTACACCCATGTTAAGCTACCACAAGTGAACAGCAGCCCTGCAAGGTTATACCTGACTTGTATATACAACTAGAGCATGTTATAAGAATTAAAACTAGTTCTTTATGTTTCATAAGCAATCGAATTCTTCCATGCTTCTGAAATTATTCAGTGCTCTGAGAAAGACATTGCATTGTGAAAATGTACTAGAGGGCTACAGGACCCTAAGAAGTTTAGCTTGCTCATCACTGCAAAGTGGTTTACTTAACAGCACATGTGAAAGTGTCCCCTGATCCCTAGACGGGTCCTTTGCCCATTTTAAAAGGAAAACAAACCCCAAACTTCTTTGGGGATGAAAACTGGGGGAAGGATGACTACAGAATGAAGGGAGAATGAAGATAACATCAGGTCAGAGGAGAAGTGATGTCTGTAATAAAATGTAGTCCTAAGCAAATCCTTAAATAGTCAAATGTGTGTCAGTGATTAAAATAACTGCACAAATAAGAGCATAAACATGATGACTGAATTACAGTCTGAATTTGGTAGTCACTGTGTGGTGGGTTAACCCTGGTATGCAGCTAAGCACCACACTGCTGCTTGCTCACTCCCCCTCCCAGTGGGATGGGCGAGACAATCAGAAGGGCAAAGYGAGAAAATTCATGGGTCGAGATGAAGACCGTTTAATAAATGAATAAGAAAAAAAAAACCCCAACAAAAAAACCAACAACAACAACCAACCCGCAAGTGATGCTAAAGCAATCACTCATTACCAGCAGACTGATGCCCAGCCAGTCCCTGAGCAATTTTTGGATAAACTCCCACCCCAGTTTTATTGCTGAGCATGCCGTTACATGGTACGGAACATCACTTTGGACAGTTTGGGTCAGCTGTCCCAGCTGTGACCCCTGCCAGGCTCTTGCCCACCCCAGCCTCCTCACTGGAGTGCACAATGAGAAAAAAAAGCAGCCTTGACCCTGTGTAAGGGCTGTTCAGCAATAGCTAAAATACTGGTGTGTTACCAACACTGTTTTGGTCACCAATCTAAAAGACAACACCATACGGGCTGCTGTGAAGAAAATTAACCCCATCCCAGCCAGACCTAGTACACAATGAAAAAACTTTATCGATTTATTGTAATCTGTGTAATTTTACTTGCTGTCTTTGCTTCTCTGAGAATCAGAGATCCAATAAACAAAGTGTATTTTTTTTTTTTTAGAAGTATGTTTCCTGAAAATAACTTTGCTTAAATCCTGAGGATTAAAGAGCCTTATTTCTACAGAAATATTTCAGATAAAAGTACTGTACCTGAAAGGCTCTTAAGGTGTCTGTTGCAAAGATGACAGCTGTTTCTGAAGTGGAGTTGTATGTGCTCATACTAGTTTTGAAAAATATTATTGAGCAGGTAAGTGATATAGATGCTCCTATCTCTGTTCCTACTAATTTCGAGAGGAGAATAGTCTGTCATGCCTCAAATGACTGATTTAAGCTCATCTTAAGATTTATCTAGTCTACCTTAAAAAGTAAACAGCCAGTGTACATCAAACTGTTACTTCCCTATCTGTTCACAGTTAGAGATCTGTGTAATGCTGATTAAATTTTTAATTTAGCTACTAAATTTTTAAAGCCCCAAGGCTTTCAGAATGGCTGGTCTTTATAAGCTTTCCATATGGATCCACAGAAATATTCACATGTATGCATTTTACTTAGCACAATGCCAATCATTTGAGATCCTCTGATAATTTTGCTATATGGATGTTCATTTCCTACTTCAAAGAAAAAATACTGTAATGTGCAAATAATCTGTCAATTTTTGCTTGTTAATATAAGCCTTGCTGTCATCCCTGATTTTATAAATGTATTTCAATCCATTAAATGAATATAAGTATCAACATTACTGCAAAGCAAATCTAAGAGTTAGTGGTCAGAAAGGGTATTCTTCTGGCATGACTGCATGCTGCTCCTCCTTTTATTATGCATTCCTTGTGCGGCTAGTACAACTAGTAAGTGTTCACAAATCCTAAAATTGCATGCCATTGTGATCTTGATAGCATTGAAATAAAATCAGTCTGAAGTTTCAGTATTCTCAATGCAATTTCATCCTTTTTTTAAATGGAGCCATAGCCTACCTACTCTGAACTGAAGCCTCTCTTTTCAGCGCTATTTGTCCCTGCCCTGAGAGCATTTTGGCCACGTTAGGCAACTGCATCTCCTTCCTAACCACACAGCTAAAGCTGCCAAACTTCATCCTCATTCTGAGCCATGACCTTGGTATCTGACCACACCTCTGCTCCGCTGCCACTGTTGCTGCTTCTCTCCTTTTCTGACACGATGAAGACTGGGCTCTGAGAACAGCTGCTCTGGGAACTTCCCTGTTACTTCTGCCCTTACTTTCATTCCGCCTGTGGAGCCAGTGAAAGTTACGCTTCCAATTGTTAAATGCAGTTTTCAACCATGGATACAGATTTTAGAAATTTAGTACTAAGATTGTGAATCTTAGTATATCAAAGACTTGGAAGTAAAGCATGATCTTACAGACAGAAGTCTGTAAATCTAGGGAACTCAAAAGGAGTCTTGCCAGTAGATTTTCATTTCAGCTCGGTTTAAAAATGATGTTCATATCATTCCAGTGAAAGTAGCATCCWTTTTTTCCCCTGTCATTCTCACTGCATAAAGCCAGTAGTTTTCCTTTATGGAAGCTGACCTGTCTTGGACAAAAAAAATTTACATTCATGCTGGCTGCAAAATAATAAATAATAAATTTCATCCTGCAAAATGAGTGTGAGTTAGCAATGACCTAAACCCACTCCTACAGATGTCAGTAGTAGAATTCCCCAAGGAGCAGAGTTAGGCTGGCATGAAAGGCTTGTTGTGATGATTTCAAATTAAGCCTGTACTCTACGTGCTAATAATGTATGTCACATAATAAAATACTAATAGCCAAGGAGCAACAAGAAGATAAGGTACACATTTACAAAGACAATAGTTTGTGATGTTAATAGATAAATTATGTAAGAAGTAAAAGCTATATGTAATTAGTTTCAAATAAAAACATTGTACTTCAGAGGCAGTACTTTTCTTCTAAGAGAAAAAAATACCAGAACACTGGCTTTATGTCCGGGTTTGAGGGGATAAGTGTGTATATATACCAGTGGCTGACTACTTCTATTTGCACACACGGTGTAATCACAGTGTCCCATTCAACTGGAACATACGTATTTATACCATCTTGAGGAAAATGGTTGGAGAAGTGGGATCTCAGGAGGTCTCCAGTAGAAGTCCTCTACAAAGAGTGGTAAAGGTATGAAAACTTAACAAAAATCAACAGAAGAGACTGGAGCAGCTGGAAAAGCTTTGTGACGTTTGATTGCTGGGATACATTGACTGAAGTCTTCTCAAATAATTGGCTTCATTCATGCACCAGGGAAATAGCTTTCTGAAATGACTTTAACCTGGAAAACAACAAAGAAGCTGCTACAACCCCTGCGCCTGATTCTAGTACATAGGAGGAGGGTAGTTACATAACTGGGGATGCAGCGCCATACACAGGGATATCAGTGGAAGGACTCCAAAGGAAAATAGTGTTTTAAGATTAGGCAAAGTAGTCTAGTTGATAATATTATAACATTGTTAGCAAAAGGACTGTGTCAGTTATAGCTAAATAATGAACTATCATTAGCAAGAATCAACGTGAACACTTGTAAACAAGCAATGAGACTGTGGGCAACAAAACGCACACTTGAACTAATTGATGAGGATCTAACACTGAATATTACAGGCATTACGCAGACAGAGTAGTAACAACTTTTACTGGAGCACAAGGATACTTTAAGATATATAGGATACTTTAAGATATATAATGGTTGGTAAAGTTTTAAGTATGGTGGTTAGGGATGTGATGTAGTACAAGGGAACAAGGAGCAGTGAGAAAAAAAGATCTTTTTGGATTAAAAAGTGCTTCAAGAATGGAGGATAAAAGAGGTTGTACTGAGACTTAAAAACTCGTAGGATCAAATCTATCTGGACTAAGAACCTTCTTAATTTTTTTTTTTAAATATTCATTCATTATTACAGAAAACCTTAACGTCATGAATAACTCCTGAAGAACAAATGCAACTAATAATCATAGCATTCGACTAATTCTCAATCTAACAACTGACAGATTTCTGCACAAATCCCTTCTGTGTGCTACTAGCAAACATCTAGGGCAGATCTACCAAGCATCAGGAGAAAAATCTCTGGAACCACTCCCTGGTCCAGTCAATTCTTTAGATTCAGGAAAATAACATAGTATTTGCCTACCACGATGTCATGCACTTTTCTTTTAAATATATATAAGACAAGTTACATCGTATCTAACATGTATTCATCTCAAGAATTGCTGAAGTTCCAAGTTCAATCCTTCACATGCTTACATACTCTTCTGTGCACACACAAAAACACACAATTGGAACATGACTTGCTCTGCTTCCAAGAGATGGTTATTTAGCAAAATGGTTGGATTGTACGGTGGTGTAGAGCTTGCTTTTTTCTTTTAGATGAGCTGAAAAACTAGCATATCAAAACAGTAGCTTTGTTTCTTTTAAATTTTCAGCCTGCTTTACTATGTCAGTGTCCCGCCACCTTTTCCTTCTTAAACTGAATTTTCAATTGCATTTCAAATTCCAGCTTCCAGTTCTTAAATACAAAGAGGCTTTATTTATTTATTACTCAATTAACAATCCACTTGATCTTGTTTGTTCTTGCAGCATTAAATTGCAACTAATTTTTCCCTGTGGCACACATCAGTGAAAGATAAATTCAAAGTATAAAAGTTACCTGCTGACAAGAGTAAGGAAAGGAGAACCATCAGCACATTCAAGGACTGTTGACCACAACTTGTCATCGTTGGCTTTCATTGGTCCATTAGAGAATTACCTGTTTGACAAGATGCAACATCATGGTTAAGTGTCTGTTTCATCTCACTTTCATTGTTCAAACTTTTACTTCCCCACAAAGTTTTGGTAAAATAAGATGGCTTCACACAATAAGAAAAAAAAAAAAAAAAAAATATCATATTTTTTTCTGCACTTAGAAGTGAAATAAATTCTCCTTTCTATGACTTCGTTAAAATTCCTTTCTCATTTCACCATGAATGTGTACAGCTATTTACATACTTTTCATTAACCCAGAGTAGAGATGAATCATATAAAGTCTTTATTGGATATTCACACCTCCCCTGTAATCTACATTCAGCAAAACTGTGCTTGTTTTACTGTCACAAGAATGGGCTGTTGTATTATGCCTATAAGGACTAGAAGGATATAAACAATATAAAAATAAATTGGCTGCTTTGAAAGTCAATCTGTTTTACCCCATTAGAGGGTGCAGTCGTTCAGAAAGTGGGTTGAGCAACTGAGATGGTTGGAAACATTTCAAAAAATGTCTTTTCATTAGAATCGGAGCATTTCATGTGATTATTATTTCTTGTTTTCCTAGAAACGAGGGTGAGATGCGATGCAGTTTGGCTGGCAGTCATCATAAAAAGGCTATCCTAGTTTTTTGCAGAACAGCCCCACAACTGGGTGAGTCCAAATGCATCTTATATCCACATTGATTCAACGTCACCAGCCGCACATTCTACAGCTCTAGCAGAGGCTCTGTCCCAATGCAAGTGTTGTCATCAACATCAGCAGGAACGTCTCGTACCCTATCCTGTTGTCACTGCTAATACAGCCTAACGCTGGACGTATAAGGTCTTCAGCATTCTGAACTCACATTGACATTAAAGAATAATAAGGAGGTAATTTATCTGTTTGTACAACAACACTGGGAGCTTGGGCTATAAACCAGAAAGCCTAGGTGGTGCTACTGAAAGCTGGTGGGGTTACGTCTAATTCTTGGGTTGGTAAAAAAAATTTTTCTAAGGTGTAAGGTGCAACTTGGAAAAAAGAAARGAAAATGGCAATTTATGTCAAAAATTACACTGTTTGTTTCTGACAGCTCAAAAGCAACATGATGCCAAATGGTTATGAAATCAGTGCTTCATCATATAAATACTAGGTAGTTTACTAATAGGTGTCTACTACAATCTACTAAATCAAATTAAAATYCCAAGACAATTGCACCTGCATGTAACAAAAGGGGAGGGGGTGAAAATCAACATTATCATGAATAACTAAATTCTGAGTAAAATACGTGGGCACAGGAGGGGAGAGACAGTGCTATCTACAAAGTATTTAGAGACAAAAGATTTCTCACCAACAAAAAATGCTGTGTCTGGCACAACCAGATTCTCTAAGAAGTCATCTTAGCATACGAAAAACAACAGATCACAAACCTAAAAATCAGTGTAACTTTTGTACAAGAAATCATGGTAGTTTATACTGTTATCTGCAAGCATGATTAACATCCAAACCACTGTATTTGTAGCTTTAAAATAAGTCAGTTCTTCCAAGGGGAAAACAATTAGAAATCATAACACCATGGGGGGGGGGGGGGGGAAGTGCAGAAAACTATGAATGCTAATTAAGAATATTTCTCTAAGCATCAATCCTGTTTGAAAAAGCCACCACCTTTTTTCAGAAGGACTATCATATTAATTAAAACACCAAGCAGACTTAAAGTTAGAATTGCATAAAAAAGAGTAATACTGAATATAAGCCAGAGGTTAAGAATGTAGGAGTTCAATCAAGAAAAACAGATACAAAGAACAAGCTATTGCCAATATTGTTAGGAATAAAAGGAATAAGATTTTTTCTTGAGTAAACCAAAGCTGCAGGAATTCTGATAGTGATTCATTACTATAGAGAAATCTTGGCTTTAGCAACAGTTAATTAAAAAGAGATCAATAAGCACTTCTGTTGTGTATCTGAGAAGAGACAGATGTTTGGTATAGCTCAGACTATTAAATATTTCCATATCAAGAATAATTTAGGATGACATTAATGAGTTGATACTAAGGTTTGTCATTTGATATTTGCAATTCTGTGTAATTTGTATCCAGTTATTTTAGAAGAGCTGGCTGGGGGACATATATATCCTTTTTTCAGTTTGTTGGGAAACTATGGCAGCTTTCAGAGGACCTGAAGAAACCTAAGGACATTTTTAGAAGGAAATGAGATAATCCAGGTAATTACAAGCTTGTGAGCATGATGTGGATCTAGAGAAAGTTAATGGAATGGTTAATATAGAATCCAATTAATAAATAATTAAGGAGAGTAATTTAATTAATGCATATTACTGTGGGCTTATGGTAAAGTAAATTTTATTTCTCTCAGTGTTGTTGTTGATGAAGGTAGCTTAAAAATAGTAATAATACAGTAGATTTCTGTAAAATATCTCACTTAGTAGCATGCAATTTGACCAGGCAGTGAGAAAGATTAAAAAAAAAAAAAGGGCAAAAAAGCAGCATATCGGTTATGGAAGACTAACTCAGACTGGAAATAAGATGCGTGTTTTTTGAAAAGTACAGTCTTGCTAGTAATTGAGTACATACAGCCTTACTGGTAATTTTTTAATCACTACTGTATGTAGAAATCTAGAAGCTTTTCAGGGAGGGGAAGATTTATTCAATTATGTCCAATAGAACTGGCAACAATGAAATTGGCATTTTAATCCAAGTCTTGTGATGCTTGTATTTTATTAAGTGCCAGCTGGGAAGATCAGAGCAAGAGACTAGAACACTAGAGCCACACATCAAAGGCCAGGAGACTGACAGAATCTGTGTATACGTATACATATATACATATTTGTGATGACAGGGAAATGCTCCAATTTTATAACTACTGCTCCAGTGACCATTAAACTGAATATGACCATTTTTAGGAGGACAGAGATACAACTAACCATTCACTACTTGACCATTTTGAATTTTTTTTTTTACATGCTGTTGTCTGACTAAAGCAGTCATATTCAGTGCAGTATCATGAGGATGTCTCTGAGCTATTAGAGCTCAATCAGCCAGGTGGAAGAGATGGGCAGGAGAACAGGCGGCACGCTAAAAGAAAGTGCCTAGATCGTACAAAGTATTTTGTAATGCTAGGCCACAGAATAGAGATGATAGAAACATGGTAATTCGCAGTGATCTAGCTGAATAATTTTTTACGATTAGTCAAGACTGACAGGGCACTTTAAAATTAGAGAATAACATTTGAAGGAAAGAGGAAAGGTAGATTTGGTTGTAGGTTTTTGTTTTGGTTTGGTTTTTTTGTTGTTTGTTTGGTTTTTT